>BMAO01006283.1:0-249082 GCA_019973975.1 Trichonephila clavata | reverse complement strand
GATTTCTTCCCGACGACCCAGATATATACGTTCCATTGCTGTGATTTCTTGATGAAACCTTTCACCGTGTTCACATCACTTACAGTTCCACAGTTTTTTCGAAAAAAATCAAATAAGAATGTAACAAATGGATCTTTATGGACATTGCATTCTGGGTCATGAAAAGTTTTCGGAGTTCTTTCACCAACTGTTGATAGTTCTCATCCTTTTTGCTGTCTAAAAATCCTTATACCACACTTATCTTTGAGACCTAAATATAGTTGAATTGAATTACCTTGAGTTGTAAGACGAAAAACAGCGAAAATCACTTGAATTGTGCACTATTACCTGCTCTTTGTTCTACAGATGCTCTAGGTTAGACTCAAAACACACCTAAAAAAAGATAGCGCTGTTACACTCTCTTCGTTGAGGCAAGAGCTTCCATCTACCCACTCAAATGAACATCAAAAAGATTATACACAAAAAGTAAAGATGAGTAAAAATACAGTTATTTATGAATACCGAGATATGATTCTTGAAAACAAGAGCTAATCTGAAGTTTTTATGCTGATTTTCGTGTTTAGCAGATCAAAATACTTCATAATAAACTATTTTTGAGTCCGAAACAATTTTGATGTTGCCTAGTGTAATTAGAATAAAAATAACAATGAATATATACATATGCAGAATCACAATAATAAGCGGCAAAACACTTTTTTTTAAAAATTAACATTAAAAACTTTTTAACCTCGGTACATTTGCAATTAAATGTTTTTTAAAAAAATTGAATTTTTAGGTAAGAATTTTTCTTAAAAACCAGTGTGAAATAAATGTTGATGTCTAACTAGCACAGGGATGGCGAACCAATGCCACGCGACACAATATTTTAAGAACTCCACCAATCAAAACCTTATGCATTTTAGTTCAAAACAACGAAGTTCACAATGAAGTATTACGTAAGTGATTGGTCGTGGCGAAGCGGGGAGCACACTCGTTTGTTATTGTTTTGCCTTTGTTATATACATCGTGGACTGCAATTGCTAATGAAGTGAAGTTTGTCTACGCATAGCATAGTAAATTTCATTGACACTACTGTATTCCAAAGTTATATTTACAATTTCTAACCATTATTTAACATTGTTAAATTGGCAAAAAATGAATAAATGCTAGATGGTTAGTGTAACAGAGATTTTCAAACTTAATGGACCGAGGAACGTGGCATGATTAGTAAAGACAACAAAGCGTTGTGTATTTTATGTGCTGAAACAGTTGTATATAGAACATCGTCTGTAAAAAGGATTACAGACACATTTAACTGTTTGAAGGAGCTGGTTCTTGTGCTATTTTAAACACATTTTCATTTATCTATTCCTACGAGTCATTATTCTTGGAGATGAGTAACATTAAAGATTCGCTTAGAAACCGTTTGGGAGATGATTCCCACTCAACATGCATTCCGCTAAAAGTAACATCTTACAATCCTAATTTGATATTTATTATCTAATCTGCAACAACAGAAGTCACACTAATGTTACTTTATATAATTTGAATTACGCACGTATAACTAAAACATTTACAACCATACAGTGCAAAAGGTATTTTTTCGTCGTTAGTATTTAGTTTTATTTTTTCCCCAATAAGCACACGTCAAAATTATTAAATGGCACGTCTATACCTCATTAAACATTTCTTTAGAAAAAAATGGCACGTTGATCTATATAGGTTCGCCACCCCTGAACTAGCATATGATTATTCCGGTTAAGTTAAATCTTCATCACAAATTTAACAAAAGCTGTTGTATCTAATGGTGCTGTCATGTAGAGGAATAATATCGACTGAAATATATCTCTTAAACTATAATTTATTAAATTAATTAATTAATATTTTGAAAAAGGTATTAGCATTAAGTGTCACCCATTACATGTTTAAAAAATGTATTTCAACTTGAGTGGATGAATAAAAAGTTTTTTTTTATAACTATTGAAAATTTAGAAGATAATAAAAACGTGGCAGGTCTGGAAAGTTTTGCTTCAAAATCAAGTAAATAAAAAATAGAAATTTTTGAGCGAACTCTTTGCTATCGCGAAGGGATTTGAGTGTAAATAAGACTACTTAAAGGTAGAGCGAGCGCTGACGTAAGAAAGAGAGCGAAAGCGGAGAGATAGCTGGTGACTCCTTGCTGCAATGCTGTTTTTTATTCTACTCGGTTGTGCGCCAAAGGGCCGCCATGTTGGATTCAATATGTTGAAAGAATAATAAAGACGTTATTTATAGATATGATGCTCTCCTCATTTTACCATCGGGCCTGGGGCCTGTTATATATACATTGGTATAGGAGAGTGTGGACTCTTATCTTTCTCTCTCTCTGTAATAGTAGGAATTGAAAAAAGAAATGAATTATTATAGCTTCTTAGTTATGTATTTTAAACTTAAAAATAACGCAATTTACTTTTAACGTTTCTTAATGTCGTCTTTTCAATTCTTTATGAAGCCATCTTTTTTCTAGTAATATTTTGTTAAAATATTTTTGGGATTGAGATTGATTTATGAGCAAGATATTCAATTAGCATTCTTACCTAAAATTGATTTGATTTTTAAGATATATTTTTTGAAAGAAAGTTTGTTTCCCGTCGCCCACTGGGAGCTATTCAAAGGTAGGATAGCTTATGTTTTTCATTTCTTTTGTATCGTATTGCATGCTATTTATAAAATAAAATTTGCAAATATTGAAATCTGCAAAAGGATACATCAGATATATTTTGTGTTCAAAAATACAAGAATTTATACACATTACTTTCCATGAAATTTCAGAAAAAGGCAATCAATTCATTGTGGGGTGGCAAAAATCCATTCTGAATATTTAGCCGAAGTGGCCAAGTGGTCATGGTCACTAACCTCTGGCAGAACTTCCTTTTCTAATATAATGAATGTTTGTTCATTATCATAGAAAAAAATTGTTGTTTTTGAAGAAAAATGTTTATTTGTTTTTCCCAAAGAGGTATAATGAGGCCAGTATTTTTGTTCATTGATAAGAAAGTTTGTATTTCACATTGATACGCTGATACTCTAATTTCTCACTCAAATCATATACAGTCGACTCTCGATAATTAAAACCTTCGATAATACGAACCTCTCGATAATTCGAAGAATATGCTCTGTCCCTAGAAAGACTCTTGATATTTCGAACTAAAACGATACGTTTTAGTATACTCAATATTTCGAAGTAAAATATGTAGCTGGCCAGACACGCAATAATTCGAAGTTATCATATAAAACTCTCGACAATTCGAGCACTCACTATCATGTGCAGTCCTGTAACAAACAGGTTGAAGCTGAAAAGTTTTGTACTGTTTCGTCTCCGTGTGTCTCCCCTGTAACGTAGCCCCATTGATGACCATCTCTCTGCTACCCCCTTCTACCTTTCCGGTTCCTCCGGCGAAAAGACGCTTTTATTGTTTTCCTTCCATTAAGTGGACAATAGACCAACCGCACCTGTTGTCAGCCGTCCATATCTTTCGTTTAACACGCGGCCTTGCTATACCTGCGTTCAGAAGGGATGATCCGCTATTATGAAAAAGAGATGCGTAGGATTATGTATGGATGTATTCTTTCAATACAGGACTTTTAACTTCTGTATTATATTTATTCAGCATTATATGTGCTTCTTAAAAGTATTTTAAAATAATTTTATACACATGTTCAATTGTTGTTTTATTGTATAATTTCAAATTTAAATGTGTTAGAAAAAAATTCTCTTCATATATTTTGGGAGTTTTCCCTCGTACCCTCTTGATAATTCGAAGTTTTTCATTGGTCCTCGCAACTTAGAATTATCGAGAGTCGACTGTATTTATTTTTTATTTCAGAAACTTTCCGAATTTTCTTTGTGCTTCAAGCTGAATGTATGCAAAAGTTATATTCCCGCAAAAATTTGTATTTAACCTACAATAGATGAAAATGGATTGGTATTTTATTCATAATAAATGAATGAATGGTAAATTTAAAGAGAAAATTTTAACACTTTAAACTTTTCGGTCGTAAATGCAGCTGAAGCAATTTAAATGGTCTTTTCCCGAGTTCAATATTTTTCGTTTTTACTTATATGCAGCATCAAGTCACTAAGTACTAAAGAGGCGTCGTGTAGAGGGGCTGATTCTCAGTATAAGTCTGTCGAGACTCAAAATCCTCACATTGGCAGTGTGTGGAAGTTTGGAGAGTGGAAATATCATTCCGGTCATTTGACCGTGGCTCAAAATTATGAGTTCTGTTACCTGTAGCCCTTCTGTCCAGTGATGTCTTAAAATTTTTTGAGGTCCTGGACCCCTATGCAAAACTGTGTCCCTTTGAAGTACACAAAAAAAGCATACATTGTCAAATGACCTTACAAATGATTACCGTAATAAAATAAATATACGTATCCACACTATCATACAGGAGTGTGGGGTTTGGGGATTTTTACCTATTATAATATCAAATTTTAATTATTCTTCTATACAAATTCATCAACATGGTTTTTAGAATACATAATCCCTCTCCCTTTCATCAGATGTTTATTACTGTGAGGGACTTACAATCGCATAATCCTAGGCACAAACCGATTGCAGCCTTCCGACTCAATGAGTAATGAATGATGTATGGGGGTAGAGACCTAGGCCAAACACACATGAGGAAAATGTCGTAATCGCCTACGCATGTCCCTGTCGCTTGTTGATATAACGACCGAAATTCTTAGTTTTTTGGACAAAATGTTAAGGAATTACACTTTACGATTAAGGTATCCGGCTAGTTGCCAAAACTTTTTTAAAAAAAGGGAGATATATATATATATATATATATATATATATATATATATATATATATATATATATATATATATATATATGTAATGACTTCTTCTAATTCTCCTTAACTGTACCCCGTCAAATTATTTTCTAGTTCTTTCGCCTCTGACTGTTATAATCTTAATCTAATTGTACGACCGCGTAATCTTAATCTTAATCTAATTGCTCCGCTCATTTGCAGCCAATCACGACTCCTGTTATAAAAGAGTCGTACTACCTTCACCGCCGCTATAAAAGCTCTGAACACACGGTTACGCGCGCTCTTTCGCTTCTGTATTTGTCGACTTCAACATGTAGTCCGCTGCAGCTTGTATTGTGCTTTGTGTTTGTGTGTTTATTTGTGAATCCGTCTGTGTTCTTCTTGTTCAGTGTACAATAAAAGATTAACCTCAGGACTCCTCATCAATCTCATATAAAGAATACATTTCATAACATCGCCTCGTGAATATCAGCCAAAGAACCATCAACATAGCGATCATATTATAAAGAAATCATGTCAACGCCATCGTATAAAGAATTCATTCAACGGCCCGTCTATTACATATATATATTGGATTTTTTTTGTTTTTTTAGATTTTGTAGAACATTTTAAAAAAGGTATGCTAAAATTAAGAAGAGAAAAAGAAATTATTATCACTAAAATGGGAAAGAATGGGTAAAAATTTACATAAAATAACATAAGAGTGGCCCATTCTGTACCAAAAGTTTATGAACAAATTTTCGATTTTCCAATTCTGATGTGTTGCTATGTTATTCATTTTTGAAATGACAATCAGGATAAGAGATATTTCAATTTTTATAAAAACTAGAGCACTTTTATCTTAGTTATTACAGGAAATTGCTTGAAAAAACAGTGATCACACGATATGTGCATAAGGAACTGTACATTTTGTAATAAAACATTGATCGATAATTCTGAAGTTTAAAACACCTCTACTATTATACAAAGCATACACAAAAAAAAATCAGTTAATTATTTTAACACATTTCGAGAGAAAAGCGTTTTAAAGTATGATATCTTGCAGAAAGTATAATGGCATATCCTTTTACTAAAGCACTTGTAGTTTTTGTTCTAATGAACAGAAAATAATACACGGTATTTTTAAAAAGCTAATAAGATGACCTGTAAAATAAAATCATAACAAAATTGGTCAACACTTGGCAAAATTCGTAATTTTAGGGTAGTCGGATACTTTACAATTATTCGCATAGTTATCTTATTGAAGCCGAGTTGAGAAAGAAACGGGCCCGGGCTTAGTTTGCCCATGGGTTAAAACATCTGCTTGTATTTTACATTAATAAGCAATCAATACGTTATACGGGGTTGCAAATTAAATATTGGTACCTTAACCTAGAAACTCGTAGAAGAGGGGGAATTCCTAAATAGGATATGGGAGCGGTGAAGGGGGATCTGTTGTCGATGTGTAGAGATCAAAAAACATTCTATCTAGTTAAAAGGGTTGTAGTGTGGTGTTAACCCGACGCATTTTTCGCGCAGGGAATGTCATACCCACCGTCCAACTTTTTTCAACGCTCCTTCAAAACCTTTTTGAAAACTGAATATTTTCCCGTGTAGCTGACTTAAAGGTCACATCCTTTGTGTGGCCTTAGATTGTAAACGAATTCTAATTATATATTTTTGGATACCTCCTCTTCAGGTATGTCATACCCCGCGCGTGAATCACCATTACAGTTCTGAATGCAAGAACACGTTTCAAATCTTCCTTATGCTATGGCGTATTATTGTAGTTATGATGAAGAAATGTGATATTTAAGTGATTTTTAAGTAATTTAATAGATATAGTACAACAGTATTTTCGGATGAAGAAATTCTCTTCGCGGTTATAATGAGGAAGAATCAAACGATGAAAAGAATAACAGCAAGTACGATTTCTCCAATGAAATCAATCCAGATTTAGAAGAGGGAGACACTGTTGAAAATAAATGTTTTATATGTAGAGACACAAAAACATTTGAGAAGAACGTAATTTTAAAGGAGACAACTGGTACACATCCACTTAAAGATGAACTTTTGAAAGAAAAAAAAGCTATTGCTCGAACAAAATAAGAGAAAACAAGAAAACAAATTTCTAAATTTTTGAATTTTAAGAATAGGGAAGTTTATTCCTATATGTTTAGTTTTTAAAAGATACAGATTAAAAAAAATTAAGATCCAGTGCATTCATTCACGACGAGATTAAGGGAGTGTATAAACAATGTACTGAATGCTGTTATAAAAAGGACAGAAAAACTAAATTTACGTGTGAAAAATGTAATAATCATAGTGTATTTCCTGCTTTTCTTCCTATTTAACATTTGTATACATTTAAGGTAAAAACAGAATGTAAATACCCTTGGGTATGAAATACCCTGCGCGAGAACTTTCGGTCGGTTTTTTCACGCGAGTGATGCCGAGTTAAAGTGAAGATTTTCATTTTTATCGCTCTAAAGCTTGTTTTCAAAAGGTGATTAGTGGTATTGCTTAAAATTGAGGTTGTCCGTAATAAAAAGGCAACAGAATGCTATCGAGGATTACAACACCGGAAGCCTTTGGCGAACATGCATTACCGTATAGGATGGTTACAGGATGGGTTAAAGCGTTTTGTTCGGGTAGGAATAAGACTGTCGAGTTACAATGCACAGGTTGGCCTTCCATTTCTCAAGATCCTGAGCCGTACTGGTCATCAAACGGTATGGTATATAATGGAGAAATATTTGAACATGAGTAAAATTGCTGCCCGCTAAGTTACACATCAACCCACCGAAGTACAAAGATGGCATCGGTATACACTGCCTGGCATCCACCTGAAGAGGTACCGCATGGAAGGTCACGGATTTCTACAGTGTATTGTCGCCATTGATGAGATGTGAGCATGAGTCTATTAGCCTGAATTAAAGCGTCAATCAAACGAATGACGTCACCGAAGTTCGCCACGTCCACTGAAATTTCGACCCCAGTCGGGTGCAGATTATGTTGATTGTGGCATACGGTTAGGAGGGTGTGATTATTACGCTTGCTGCGCCTGCAGGATGAACTGTCACTGCAGACAATTACTGCCGATTTCTACAGCACCACCTGCGTCCGGTTATGTGTCGCAAACGTCCATGTTTATTGCAAAAAAATCTCCCTATCGTACAGCATGACAACTCTCATTGATCTGTCGCTAACAATGTCACTCTTTTTGCGAAGGTGGCAGTGGGAAATCTTGGAACACCCTCCTTACTCACCTGAAATGAGTGTTTGTGACATTTATCTGTTTTCGAAATAGGACGCACCTTCGCTGACATAAACAATAAACACCTTGTCAATGCTTAAAAACATTTTGAAAAAGGATATAAGCTTTAATGGTAGTTAGAATGAATGCAATGCAACACTACTTGTAAATTTATTAAAAATTGATTTATTACTATGTTGTTGTTGTTGTCGTGTCCTTCCCAAGGGGAAGGAATGAAAGTTGTCAGAGATTGTGAGAAAGGGTAACGATAGATGGTGACACCATGTATCTCCACCTCCCCAATTTAGGCATGGAACTGGAAGGGAGGGGAGTATTCTCCAGCCCCCTGAACTCGTAGTTTCTGCTGCGACCGCCCACAAGACTTTCGGACCCACCAATTTAAAGAGCACACACTCTGTGTGTACAAGGAGGGTATTTGGTGGCATCGGGCATCGAATCCAGGCCCTTCGGTCTGGAGTCCGATGCTCTAACCACTAGGCTACCCACGGGACTTATTGCTATTTTGCCATTACTTAATTTACTGCCCTCGTATATGACATTAGATATACCAACTGCTAGTCATAAGTGACGATGAATTCTTCAATATTAACAAAATAACGAAGTTAATTTCTTTAAACTTTTAAATCAGGGATATAGTAGGGAAAGAAATATTTTAGAAATTAAGTAGGAATACGTTTGATAAACTTCTTATTTCAGTTAGATGTAAACAACTGCTTTCACTTATTTTCATCTACACGATTCTATAACTAATCTAAGTTGTCACCCGAAAACATTTTCAAGGGAAATTTTAATTCTGGCTGAGAATATTAAATTATAAGGAATTAAATTTTTGGAAAAAAGAATTATTGACATTCATTCTGAATAATATGAATAATACAAATAAATTCATTATAGTTTTATAAGTCAACGTAAGACTCCTTAAGTATTATCATAATTTTCAAGAAGCATTATAAAAGCATAAATGAACATTTGTGACGGATCTATACGCGACTCTACTAGTTCCTTTGGGATTCTTCTGGGAAAAATATTTATTTTCAACCACCTTTCGCCGAGTAAGGAAGCGTGATTTTGCAAATGAAGTATATTATATAAATTCTGTATTCACGAGTTTGAGGAGTTGGCAAGTGAGCTGGTGAGTTAGTTTGTTAGTTGAAGAGTGAAAGATCGTGGAATTATTAACAGAATTTGGAGTTTATCCATGAAAAGGATTACTGGGAGTGGATCCAACGACAGTGATTAAATCCAGATAAGGATCTCCTTCAAAGATTCAAGTGTTGGATCTGCTTCATAAAAGTACAGGTATCGTGATCCTTGTTTAATTAGAAGTTAGCTTATTAGTGTGCGACGTAATCTATATTGAGCGTGTTTAAGCTATCGTGGAATCAGTTGAAGGTCCATATTATTGTCCCCGTGCTATTGAATCTCACCTCCGTGCTCTACTATCTGATCAGTTATCTTAATTAGATTGTTATTGTATCTGATTAATATTTTGGTGTCAATAAATTAATTAGAGGGAAACATGTCTAGTGATTATTCAGTTTCTCCCACACACCTAGCCGGGTCTGCGGGTAGATAAGGAGTTTCAGATGTAAGCAGGAGCCGACAGGTACTACACCTTGATCATTGGTTTTCACTAAATTAACGTGAAGACTGTTTAATAACATGCATTTTTTACTGTCATATTTAAATTGCCTGTGGTTGTGGCCAACGAATTCGATATCTAGGTCTAAACAAGCTGTATTTTTCTCTTAATTAAATTGATCTTAATATTAAAATTTACAAAATAACCAATAAATATCATAGTCCAGTTGAGAAACAAGAATAAAAAAAAGTACATGTTCTTTAAAACATAAAAACTATGCATAATAATTTTTTTTTGTACTTTTTCATTCATATTGTTCGTAGAGTGGGGAATTTTATGCAATCAGTCGCTAAGAGCAAGATAATTCTTTACGAATGACTCAAATTTATTGCAGAAAAACAAACATTGAGATACAGGATACAACAGCAGTACTAGACAGAATAAATCTCAGAAGGCCTTCAAATCTTCTACGGCAGTGGTGGGCAAACTTTTTTAATGGAGGGCCACAAAATATAAGAAATACTAGAGAAGGGCCAGAATTATAGAAAAAAAATGCATTTTGTGTTAAAGCTTTAAATCATAATGTTATAAAAACATTACAGCATTACACACACATGTTACAAATTACACTTTTTACCTTAAATAATATTTATTTTAACTTTTTTATTCCAAGGCCCTGACATGTTAGACGTGTGAGACATATGGAATTGTTTTTGATTTTCCATAATATTTTCGAAAGCAGGTTCCAGCTGTGACGAAGCAACTTTCAGCGGTGCGAAGAGGTGTTCATCAGTCAATCGGAATCTCGGAATTAGATACTCGGAATAGACTTTTCTTTTTTTATACTCCATTATCTTAAAAGGGGTGTTTTTTTCCAAAACTTTACGAATGTAAAGCGTTACACGAACAAGCAAGAGCAAGAGACAAAATTAACGTAAAACGTGCGGATCGGTCAGTGACAGATGGCGAGTGACGACTGAACTCAGTCACCACTCGTCATTTAACCATGCTTTGCACACCGTATTATGCAACACATGAACTACGCTGCTAGTTCATGTGTGCTATGCAACTATATTCATCTATATGTAACAGGCTATGCATCTATTGTTCTACTAAGTAAAATCCACTTTAAACTTCTCGACAGTCAAAACGAAATTGTAGCGGGCCATGTCGATAAACCCTCGGCGGCCCGGAGTTGGCCCGCAGGCCGTACTTTGCCCATCACTGTTCTACGGCATTCAGACACAAATATCAGTGTCTAAAATTCAACCAAGTTTAAAGATTATTCGCAAGCACTCTCTCGTCCTATTCAAAAACTGAAGCCATCACTACTCACTGATTGACTCTTTACTAACTAATCGCTAGTCAAAACAAGACTGACACAGTTTCGGCGAGTGACTCCCTTTTTATAGAACTTGCGGATCTTTTGAAAAATATCCGCATGCGTTTAGATTGTGATGTTAGTAGATTTCTCCTCTAATTTCCAGAGGAATCCACGTAGTCTTAAACTCGTCAAAAATAGCCCCCAATATGGTCGCCAAAAATGATGCCAACTTGGCTCTATCTCCAAGATTTCGTCAGGTTTCCATTGAATTGACATTATAATATACGGAACGGCGTCGCTTGTGAATATCACAATTTTAACTTAAAATAATTACAACAGAAAATAATGGTAACGTATTACATATCTAGATATAAATTATTTACACTATTTTAAATATTCTTTGCACAGAATTCGTAACAATATCTATTATGCAACATACAATTTTACAGTTCAGTTGGAGCTATTCCCAAAGCAACATTTTTGATAAACTGTGGTGCAATACTGTTTATGCGAGATTTCGGTTTCTTCACTTTGTAGAACTTTCGGTGTACACTTTTTAGAACTTAAAGTATCCGACTATCTTAAAATCGTGGATTTCGTTCAAAAATCATCAAATATGTTTTCCGTTTAATTTTGTTAGCTAATTTATATGGTAAATAAAAATACCAAGTTAACCCTCCTTCCCGTTTTCTAGTACAAAAATTGCAACTGATTCAATAAGAGTGGATGTCATGTCCAGAATGCAGTTACCGGCATTTAAACAAGTAGTGCTTAAAAATTTGCTGGGATATTTTACTGAAAATTTATATGTGTGTGATAATTGTTTTGACCTAAAAGTTTATTTACACAGAAAAAATATTTTTTTTAACTCTAGAAAGTCTGGGATTTCGATTACCCTTAAACGTCCACCGCTGTCTTTTCAACACACACACACCGGGGTATAAAATATATAAAATAATTATAATAACTAAATAATTGCAGGAATATTGGTCACTAAGATTTAGTTTTCAGACTTTTAATATTATTTTATGTAATTATTATATACTAGCCGTTACCCACCTGCTTCGCTGGGTATTTCCAAATGTGGTATATATATACTGTTTATATGTATGTAAATAATTGATATCTAAGTCCTAGCATTAAGAATTCGATTGTATTGAAAAATATACTTATACCTGTTACTCTCACCTCTTGATATAAAAAGGACAGAATTTCTAAATAATAATTTTTGATAATCTCTAAAATTGAAGTCGAGAATCATCTTTTGCGCTCTCGTAACCCAATAACCAAGAGATTACTAAGTTAACCAGTTTAATAATTTCTAGTGACTCCCATGGGCTTATCATGTACAAAATTATATACAAAATTTAATACTTGTCTTGATAATTTGTATGGTTTATGATTAAAATCCTATTGTAGCTTTAACGGCAAAGTACATTATTATTGCATTCAGTACATCGTTATTATATGAAGGGGGGCGCGATGAAAATTATGACTGAAAATTGGGTCTCAAATATTGAAAGTGAGAATCACTGTATAACACCCCTTAATTCACATCAGCGTCCCTTGGGGGTCGATTTTCATAAATCTCATTTTGTAGCAGATCTCTTCGCCATGAAAGGAATCTGCGTAGTAAATTTTAGGATTGTTCGCTCAAAAAAGGGAAATAATTATCCATAACGTCCTTTGTTTGGTTTCGTAAAAAAAAAAAATCCGTTCTTAGCGAATCTCTACTCAATGAAAGGAACATTCCTTTACCAAATTTCAAGTCTGTAGGTTGAATAGTTCCGGAGATATCCTGATGAATGAGGGAATCGCTTTTCTCCGTCATATACATTCTATAAAAAAAATGATGCACCAAGAAGGAGTTGCGGAGGGTGGAGGGTGGAAGCGATGCGGCCATTACAAGAAGCTGGCAAGAATGGGTGGAGAAGGGCAAATTTCAGCGTCATAATGGTAGTGGTTGACCCAGGACCCTAGCATGTCGAGGGGACAGATTGATTATCAGATGAGCTGTTACATCGTCGCTTTCATTGTTATCAACCATCAGACGTGCGACCCGCACAAGTGTCCACCATGACCATTCACAGACGGCTGACAGAGCGAAATGTACGCTCGTACCGACCACCACGCCACCTGCCACTCACGCCTGCACACTGCCGAGCCAGATTGCAGTGGTGCTTGGCTCTATCAGGTTGAAATCATGCTGACTGGTGTTAAGCGACGAATCCCGCTTTCAACTGTGCCTTTACGGTCCTCGAAGTTTGCGTGTCCAAGGGCAGCGTGTCTATTCTGTTCTCACTATTGCACGCTGCATAGGCTCTCAACCAGGATTTATGGTCTGGAGTGGCATTTTTTTTTACAGCAGGACCCTTTGATCTTCATTAGAGGCACACCTAAAGCACAGCGGTACGTCAATGACATTCTGAGAACTGATTTACTACCGTTCCTTTTGCAGTGCTGTACCCTGGCTTTATTTTTCAGAAAGATAATGCCAGACCACAAACGGCACGTGTTGCTAGGAACTGTTTTACAGTTCGTCAAACACTACGATGACTATCCAGATCACTCTCCAATCGAGCATGTCCGAGATATGATGGGAAGGCGACTGCATTTACTAGGGAATGTTGTAGACTATAGGCCCGACAATTGGAGCAAATTTGGCAAAAAATACCGCAGGAGACCATTATGGCATTGTATCACTATATGCCAATTTGTGTGGCATCTTGCATCCAGGCTAGAGGTGAGTCAACACTTTATTGAGCTCGTTAATTTGTAACAACTCTGAAAGAAATCATTCCATTTTTCTGAAATTTTAATCATTTCCTATTCTGTACATAATTGTTCTACCTACCAACTTTTAACTCTATCGGACAACTTGTTCTTGGTGCGTCGTTTTTTTTTGTTTGTTATAGAGTGTATATAGATTATGACCCTTTATATCATTAAAAAATTGGTGTTGACATTATATTTCATGAATCTTGTTGGACCACTGCTTTGTCGCAAAATATTTCGAGTCAAAATCTGCCAGGAACATTACTATTTTGCGATTTCCATTTTGTGCCATCCCTTATGCAATATATGTCAGTATTTACTGGAATATTAACATTTTCATCTGCATTTTCTTCAGCACCTTTTGCAGTCACTTTCACTCAATATTATGTCTTCATCGGAATCTAAGTTAGAGCAAGACAGCTAACCACCATCCGATTCATTCTCAGAAAGCTCTCGAAACAAAAAAGCAATAAGAGCTTAGAGCGTTTCTATTCGAGTTATCGCTTTAGAGTGTCTGCTCTGCAAAAGGTTCAAAAATAGAATGATATTTTTTTATATGAGCGGATAAGCAACTGCTATGTAACGAAACACTTAGACCCAGCTATTATTGTATAACTGACTCATTTTGACTGTAAACTCAATGTCACCGCATTCAGGGTCAAATAAATTTGCGATAATACTTCCGGAAGTTTGTTTTTCAAAACGTATCTTCTTTATAATCTATCTTTTGCTGAACGATAGCTTCTTATTTTGATAAATATCATTGGTATCGAAACAACACCAGCGAACGCACTAGGTATATTTAGTTATAAAATCTTCGTAATTAACCTATAACCACAAAACCTTTTTTGCGTAATCACCATGGAAAATTATTAAAAGTCAAGAAAAATCTTCAAATACCCTGCAGAAATACGGAAAGAAGAACCAACTAAACAGGCTCCGGGGTCCAGTCCACACCGACGTACGTTTTAGTGTTAATCGACTATGATAGAATGTTCGATTTTTGTAAGAAAATTAAATATCTCATTAGCTATTAGGTCATTTAATAAAAGGACAGTAATGTAATAGAAATGCTAAAAAATTGAAAATTCATTCATAAACTTTTGTTCCGAATGGGCTACGTTTATTTAAATTTTCAGTAGTTCTTTCCCTATTTTGATGTTTAAATTTTTTTCCTACTTTTTCCCTTTAAAACTGTAGCTTTCCGTATATAACTCACTAAACAAATTCTTCATGATTCAATTTTTAAAAAAGAGATTTCACAGAAAGCCTTACATACTGTAAAATCCGGCGTATAACGCGCACTCATCACACAAAAAATAAGATTTAAATTTACGGGTGTGCGTTATACGCCGGGTATAAAAATTATAGCTATAAAATTTTAAAAAAAGATGAGCATAGAAAAAAATTAGACTTCTACATTCATCGAAATAATGTTTATTTGAAAGAAATGACTTTCCTTACGAACTTAAGGAGTTTTAGTTGTAGAATTATACTACTTTTTTCTTAAACTTGGCTTAATACCATGGATAAATAACATCAAAACATAAGAGCATTGGTCACCGTTTTCAGGTTTCTTTTTAAAAAAGGGGTGCACTTAATACGGCGAATACACCCAAAACCTAAAAATTGCAACTTGAAAGTATAAGCGCGCGTTATGCAGCGGATTTTACGGTACCTTAAGTATGTTGCCATTCATATGCTCAGATAAGCACAATTTATATTTTTAGTTTACGGTCTTTTGAGATAATGCATAAAAAAAAAAAAAGAATTTTAATTACAAAGGTATTTTAAACTGTTGTCAGAAATTTGAAATAATTATTTAAATGATATAAAGAAATAACTGATCGAAATTCCAGTAGATGGCGTCACAAACTATGTTATTTTCAATGACAAAAATATTTATTTCAAAATCAGTCGTTGCGTCATCTGGTGAGTTTTTTATATACCATTTCTAACTTTTCAGGATGAATGTTTTACACAATAGGAAATAATATAATTTTTTTCCCTTCTTTTCTCTGAAAAAACAACATTCCGGTGCTTTTAATTTAAATTTAATTTTAACATTAGGTAAAAGGGAGGCATAAATAATTTTCATGTTTTCTATTAATACGATAAATATGTATTTATTTGATGTGAATACCTTTTGTGGTGATGATTATTATAGCATCACAATAAAACCCCTAAAATCCAAGAAGCTAATTTAAATTGCTTTGAATGGTATTAACATTGAAAATCGGTAATAATAATCTAGCTAATTCCAAGACTTAAAAATGTGAAATATTTCTGCTGCTAGGCCTGAATTTTTTCCTTCATACTATTTTAACACTAAAAAGGCATATGAAGATATATGTCTTTTTAGTGTTTAAATATCTATACTCCAAAAAAATACTCTTTAAAAATGACTTTCACCATTTTCTTTAATTTTGAAATACCCTTACCCCATGTGGTATATACATAAAATATTATTTAAATTTATAAATTATTCACTAAATGAAGCCTAAGAGATAATTTTGTTCAGGACACAGGAATTAGATTTTAGAAAAATATCACTGGGAAATTTTTGAAAAAAGTGAAGGAGTGAGTGCTTACTAGCATCCCATAATGAAGCTAAACGAAAATTAATAGAGTAGGATCACGTAATTTCAAGCCTAGGTCAAGTGACGAGGATGGGGCAACTCAGCTGTGGCTACCTTTTCCCCAAACTTCCACATCACCCCAATGGTAGGACTTTGAGCCATGACGGATTTAACGTGTATCAACCCTTCTTTAAGGAGGGTCTTCAGTGGTGCCAAGTTTCAAAGACACGATTATGTTATATAGGACCAAATAACTTCCATAAGTTGTTCCATCAACCGAAAACCAATGCTTCAATTCAGGTTTCTCAAAATGTCACGTATGGCAGCGGTTCTTAAGCTTTCGATAGCCGTGGTCCTCCATTATGTATCATCTTGCCATCGGGGACCCCCAAGACTTTGAGCACCCCTCCCTGACTCCTAGCACATAGCTGAGTGATTTAAAGGTTCGTCAATTATTCCAAGACTTCCTATGAAACTTACGCAGACTTTTTTTTAATACTTCTATATGTTTCTTCTACTTTTTTAGGAAATATTACGCTATAGTAATGCCTATATAGTTGCAAAAAATAAAAAAGCTGAATTAATATACTTGACCAAAATACATTTTCTTGTAGAGTTTTTCATAAAGCACAATTTATCGATTAGTCTAAGGTGATACATCTTTCAATTTTTTCACGAGGCCTTTCTGATCTGTGAAAGAGAGAAATCTTAACATTAATTGAGAGGGGCTCATGAACCCCTTTGAAAGACGCCGGGAAACCCTGGGGGTCGGCGGAGCACAGTTTAAGAACCCCTGACTTAGAATATACAGTAGTTTTATAAATCTTTCCAAGCAGTTCCATTTTGGATGTCACCTTACTTCAATTTGAAGTAAAAATTTCCCTTGGTCTACATTTTGTTCTTTTCAGAATAGTTTGCAGAGGTGCTTATATTTGGCATTTTAAGGGGACACAGTACCTTTCAATTGACACAAAAATCGGTTCAAAAATCAAAATTAATTTTTTTAGCCTAAATTTTTCTTTATATACTTTTCTATAACCTCACAACATTTGAACGCTCTAAACTTAAAAAACGTTGAATTATGATAGCTTTTACGTTCGTTTTTATTCATATCCTTATGGCAAATCAAAACTTTAGACTTACTTATCTCAGAATGATGAAATAATTAGTTTGTCTTCAGTTAAAATGCTAGGGCTTTTTTTCTGCTTTGAATTTTTTATACCTATTGCTAATAGTACATGTAATAAAAGTTGGTATGCATTTTTGAATCAAAGCAATGCTTATCTTTTAAAAAATAATTGAAGTCAGACTTTGTACATTTTTAAAGGAATTTCCATTAAGCATTCATAAAAAATAAGTATTGTACGAATATTAATCATCTTATCGCAAGATCCTTACCAACTTTTGTTATACATAGTTTGACGTACTTGTAAATCAAATTTATGCGTGTGTGTAAGTTTTTGTAGGAGGATTAGCATTTTAAAATCACTTCACAAATTTTAAGTTTTTCCCTTAAAAAATTAAATGGCTAGCTTTATATGAAATTTTGAGCACAAAATCTGTTTTATATAGTATATACACATGGGAGGCAACCAAAAAATTTTTGAAAATCCTTAAATTAAATTTTTTTGCGCAAACCGTACCATGTATCCTTAAAAAAAACATCGATATTCTTAATAATTTTTTCTTATATTTCACTAAGAAAACGGGAAATATTAAAAATTTAAAAATTTAACCTGTGAATGACACAATGAATTAAAAACATTTCTATAGATTTTCATCTTGCATAAATTTTTGCAGCTACTTTTCTTGTTCATTAGATTAGGAGCATCATCTACAACACAAGA
Source organism: Trichonephila clavata (assembly GCA_019973975.1). NCBI lineage: Eukaryota > Metazoa > Arthropoda > Arachnida > Araneae > Nephilidae > Trichonephila > Trichonephila clavata. Next base: position 230,919 of record BMAO01006283.1, on the reverse strand, counting down.
TGTTTCTGTATGCTATGCTTTTGATTGGTGTATTATCAACATCTACGTGATTTTTTAGCTTATGCATATCTTTGGTCATAATAATGTTTTCTAACGATCAACAGAACATTTCTTTAGCTTAATCACATTTATATTGTATGCATTTCATATATACTTATAATTAGTATGTCTTCCTTCTCTCTAAAAGTTTATTCTTTCTTTCTCACTGGGAGTTTTTTTGTTTTAGATTAGTTGTATTCCAATATTTTCATTCAACTCATCTATTCTGTTAAAAGTATTGTTATTGACTGGCATAATTTCCTTGTCGGTATTATCTTTTTCCAGAACTGTTTTAAGAAATGCTGATACTAAGAATTTATAATTGTATTGTATCCTAAAGTATTGTGTTTTTTGTATATATTAAGGAGTAAAGAAATTTCATAACTATTCTCAAAAGTACGATTAATAGTTATAATAGAAGCAATAAACAGGAATTTTAATGTTGATCATTCTTTTTTTTTAACATTCTTCTTTAAAAGTAATTTAAATCTGAAATGACACCATAGTTAGTATATTTTATCTTTAAATGTGTTTAAAGACGATCTCTTTTCATCTAGCATTGTTGACATTTAAGGTATGTGACTACCCAAAATTCGCCACTTTGCTGAAAATTTTGGAAATTTATTTTATGCTTTTATTTTATAGTTCCCATACATTTAAGATTCCAAATTCACTCTATTTTTATTTCTATGATATTTAGAAGCAAAGTTATAGCATAATTAGTAAACCGGAAATGGAGTTACAAAACCGGAAGTAGATCCCTACTCAATATTTTTAAGATATTGAATTGAAATTTTCAATTTTTTTTAGTTATAACTGTGTTATAAATCAAAATCTAATCACTGTGTATATATTTTATTGCCTTTTTATGGAAAAAAAAGCATTAATTATTTTTAAAAAATCGTGTTTTTGCATAAAATTTGGCATATTTTAAGAACTTTCAAAAGTACTACAAATCTTTTAATTCCTAACACATGTAAAGACGTTATTCACGTACTGTATAAATATTATTTGAATGCATTTATTAGAAATTTGTGTAACGGACATTTTTCATCAAAATTTCACTAAAAACGACACTTGTTATAGTCATTAAAACTCTTTAGAAAATAGCAAAAGGTTAAAAAAAGTCCGAAGTAGTTTAACACAAACTACAGAAATTTTGATCTATAAATATGGAGAGTTTAATAAATGTACAGTATTGGTAGAAAATTTTTTATACTGTATTAAAACTTTAAATGCATTTTCTGAGAAAGGTTTGAGAAGTTTTTCAATTTCTTGCTTTATGGTAAAGATCACTATAGAATTTCTTTTAAGATATTTAATTTAAAATCTTCAGAAAATATTTTATTTAGTTTTAACTACAGTATAGGCTATGATCTAATCTCTGTGTATATATATATGTATTTTATAGCACTTTTTGTGAGAAAATAACATTAGTTTTTTTGTAAAATATTGAGTTGTTGTATAAGAAAATGGCATACTTCAAAAACTTTCAAAAGTATTACAAATCTTATGGCTCTAAGCACAGATAATGATATTTGTTTATAAACTGCATAAATATTACTCGAATATATGACTTAGAATTTTCAATACAAGCCTTGCCGTAACTGCAATTTTTCACTAAAATTTCATTCAAAATTCCTAAAATTCCAAAATATCCAAAATTATTTTTAATTTTGTAGAAATTGTACTTGAATTCCTAGTTTTATGTCCCATTTCAAATAACAAAAGTGTTTATTTATTTGAAAATTTATATATTTCAAAACTAATGCTCCGAAGGTAGTCATATACCTTAAGACAAAAAGACGATAGTTCATCCTGGAGAACAGGTATAAAACCAAATTTTAAAAATTCCACTGAATATTGACGAACAATTAATTGCTTGCAGTAAATGTTTGATTACATATGTCTCTAATCTTTTTCATTAACATTTAAACACAAAACACTATAAAGCAACACTGTGACTATTCTTGCAAATACGGTCAAGAGACGAGGACGATACTTGCACTTTCACCCCTTTCCAAATTACCACACCACTCTTTTGGGAGGACTTAGAAAAATGGCATATTTAGCATGCCTCAACTCTTCTATAAAGTGGATTTTTAGTGCCACTAGGGCTCGAACTTTTGACACACCGGCCACGAGTTCGAGTCAGTAACCACTAAGCTACCGTTGCCACTCAGGAAACTCTTTCTATCAAATTTCGGGATACCTCCTATCGCAGTGGTAGTCAAATAGTCACGGGAACGAACTTATGGTAAGCGTTTATTCTATTAATTTGGGGTTTTCAATTGTTGTCACCACAAAAGATGTATCGTGCACATTAAATTTATCAAAGCTCAAAGTCATAACGTTGATGTGGTGGTGGAAACTCGAAGAGTGGGATGCAGCTCACGTGTCGTTCCAGTCACTTGCTCTAGGTTCAAAATTAAGAGGACTTGGTACCCCCAAAATGATCGAACTATCATTTCTTTTAAAAAAAATGTATATAATCTTATTCTTTGCATTATTATCTTTCGATTGATACATCACTTGTACAAGTCGGAAAGTTAGAAGTGAGATAAAACTTCATTTAAAAAAGATAAATTAAGAAATTAGGTAATTTGACCAAGCTTCTTAGAAAAAAGCTAAAAAAAAGGGTTTTGATAACAAAAATCAGTTTCAAAAAGAGAAACGATAATTATAAAAAGAATGTGCGATATATAAAGCGGGATATTACCTAGGGATTATTACAATAATGTAACTTTTTTTCTTTGTGAATAATGTGCATGTAAATTTTTGATTTAAGACATTTTTTATTAATAATTTAATAATTTTGGTTTTTTTCCTCTCATATATTTTTTATACATATATCCTACTTCAATATTATGAGAAGAAAAAAACTAAAATTTCTATCATGACAGAAAAAATTAGTATTTCTGTTTTTTTTTTCTTTGCAATTTTACTTGAATTTTCTTGTGCAATTAATACTCTAAAAATGGATCATTAATAAAAATGCATGGGTTGAAAAAGTCCGAAAATGCAATTTTTTAAAATAAAAATATATAACTAATGTCTTAAAGAGATATTTTAAGTTTATTATAATTATTTTTTCAGAGTTATAAACTTCAAAGAGGTTTTTCTCAGTTTGTGTTTTTTCGATACATTAGTGCATTCAAAATGCTACTCCTTCTTCAATTATTTACCAATCACTTGCATTTTTTTCCTGTGTGTTATATATAAAGCATGTAACAAAGTTAGGGATCCATTTTATAGTAAAATGAATACCTTTTTGTTTAAAGAAATTAAAATGTAGGAGAGATTGGCTTTTTTGGGGAATTTTAACATCGTTATCAACATTTTATTTTTTTTCCTACAAAAACTAATTAAGTTATTGTGAAATCAATCCCTAATGTTGCTTAGAACATCCTTTAGAATATTAGAAAAAAATTTCAGGTCAAAAAATTAATGAATTCAAAAAGAATAAAATTTTAAAATTTTCCAAAATTTCCTCAAAAAATTTAAATTTTTAAAATTGTTTAAATATGATAAGAAAAAAAAGTTATCTAGCATCATTTTTTAAATAGAAACATTATATGAAATGCTAAAATATAATTTTTAAATACATAAATAAAAAATTGTTCAAAGGGTACCGAGTCTTCTTAATCCATCGCAAAAAAGCTTCGTGTAGTTTCAAAAAGGTGACATCAATGAACACTCAGTGTCATATTCATTATTTTCAAAAGGGGTTCATACTAATTTTGTAAAACTAAATTCTTGCATTCAATTTAGATGACACCTCTATGCATGTTTTTAGGGATAATAAAAGTCTAATTATCTTAATAAAACAATTCAAATTATAAAAACATTTATACTGGAATAATTTAGATTTTAGCGTAACATAAACAAATTAAAAAGTATTTGAAACTTAAAAAGCATAAGGTATATATGGATTTTTATTAATATTTATTAGTCATTATATATCTTCATTTACTTTATAATTTTTTTTATAAAATAAGAAAGATTTTTTTCGTAATAAAATAAGAAAATTTTCTTTTTACGTGACGCAAAAATAAGTACTATTATCGTCTGCCCTTATATCATTCAAATAAATCGCTTCTTGTTTTAAAAACGTTTGAAACATTTCTGATACGAAAATATTTCTTAAACATTTAATATTTAAATATATATAGTTCTAAAAATATTTTTTATTTCATTCAGATATAAAAACTAAAAAAAAAAAAAAATCTATCAAAACTAAATGCTTAGGTTGCTGTAACTAAACCTTTTATGTTCGTAATCGATTAAATTCATTTTATTATCACCATTGTTGCATAAGCTTTGAGTTTATTTCAGTGGCAACAGTAAGAAACGAAATATATATAGAACTGTAATATTTACAATTGAAAAAGGAATTTAAGGTGTTTTTTTAATATTGTATGGACTTTTGAGCTGGTTCAAACTTAAATGAAATCGAATATATTGAAAATATTTCATTTATTTATTTATTTTGTAATAGAAAAATACCGTTTTTCATATTTTCACTGATCTAACAAAATGTTGTTTCTGCTTTGTTAGCAGTGATCTTCGATGCACGATAAATGCGATCAATTTTTGACGAGTAAGTGGAAATTATTTTTATGTTAAGATTTCATGTTAAAGAAAAAGAATTTTAAATTTAATATTCTAGAAAATTTTTTAGATTTAAGTGTTTTAATAAGAAATGTTTTGTTCTAATTCTGTTTTAATATATTTTATAAAAAAGTTTTTGTTTCACTTTAATAAAAACCAGAGTCTTAAAAACAATTCTTAAAGATTTTGAAGGAAAATTTTGAGAAGTTCACTAATAAAGTAAGTAGAACAAAACAAAGTTATTTAATTAAAAAACACTAAATTGCCCATATTTTTATAATACTTTTGTTTCATTTTTGCATGTTTAGAAGTGAAATTTTAAGTATTTGTCGATTGTTTAAAATTTCAAATCAGAATAATTTCATAAAACTTCAAAACACTAATTTATTACAAAAAAGAAATTCCATTTAAAGATTCTTACAATTATTTAACTTTGGTGATCTCATATTAAATTTGTTTGTATAGTAATATATTAACATAAATTAATTTAATTAAAATTATGCATTGATTTTTCGCATCAATATAAATTTGACAACTTAGATTATTTTTAATAGAACATAATGCTTCCTTTACTGTATTGCAATGAAAGCTATGTCTTAAAATTCTAAAGTACAAGTATTATTAAACTACTTTTTTTACGGTATGAGCTCCTTTCTGTAAATGTTATTTGGTTGTGATAATAAAATACTCTTCATAACATAAATATATATCATTGAATTTAAAATGCCTTTTTAAAATGTCTTTTTATTTCTTCTAATTTTGTGTATTTTCATGTTGTATTATTTATTCAATTTAAAAAAAGGGAGTGGCGTAATTTTTTGAAAAATCTTTGTAATTAAAATTCAGTAAAATCGTGTAGTGTGTAGGGTTTTTTTTTAAAAAAAAAATTGTATGAAAACTGAAAAACTGAAATTTTGGAAAATAAATTATTTAGTATATTCTTAGCCTTTTTCAAAGAATCAAAAGTGAAATTTATGTTATTTATTTATTTAACTTACAAAAATGACTTATAAAATTTTTCCATAAACAAACAAAAACAATCAGCTCATAAAATGGCCTGAGTCTCAAATTGCTTGCGCTGTTGAAACATTAAGGAAATAAATCAGCGGTAATATAAAATATCGCTTTCATTTGAGAATTGCATAATAATAAATCGCATATCCTCTTGAATGAAATTCTATCAATTTCTTTTTAATTAATCTGTTTTATCTGAATTTTTTTTTGTTGATTAATCATTTTTTATTTTAAATAACTGTAAAATTTTCTTGCGGAAAATTGTAACGTTTGAAATTCTATGCATTAGAATAAACAGATATGTATAAGAAACTGCTACGATAAATTATTATTATTATTGAAACGGCATGCGTATATATATTCTTCATTGTTATAATGAAACTTGGATTAAATAAGATGTATCTTAAAAATCCAATAAAACAGTAAAAATGTTATCCATGAAAAATCTTTGAATCGTTCGCTCAAAATAACATTATTACTTTAGAATCTTTTAAGAAGGCTTATCTACTTATTTAAACTAAGTGACAATTCACTGTGTAAAGACTAAACGCACTTGTACATTAACCTCATAACACAGGCAACTTTTGGCGAATTATTGGTTGAAAACCATGTTTGCTACAAGGCTGATTATAATCCAAATTGAAATAGGTTGGCATAATCAGTGAAATCTTTGGCGATTAAATTCTGCCATCCAACTAATCTTTTGTGATAAATGGAATTAATACATGAGTTTAGAATTGGTTGAAAGAAGTAACCTATTTCTGTAATTTCTCGTTACATGTTAAATAATTTAGGACTGCATTTAATATAAATCTCTTTATTAAGTGTATAAAATACATGATTATGAAGGCACACAATACGCCGTTGTGATGATTGAGACATTTTGGTGACGATCTTAGCAAAATATGCACAGCTATATGCGCAAGACCAGTCACCATTTACATACATACATCATCCGTTTAACAGAAGAGTACATAGCCGAAAATGAAAGAAATAGAGCAATGATTTTCTTTGGGACTTATTTACAGGGGGCTGGATCTTTGATCAAGTGTTTCCATCGAGATGATTGTCTGAATACCTCTACTTAAGGTATCTCTATCTTGAGTGAGTTAACTAAAACACACATTATTGCTGTCTTTGAAAACGCAATAAAGCCTTTGTTAAAAAAAGTGCGTAGCATAGCTCAGATGTTTTAGCAGTGCTCTTGCTTTGCTGTGTAAGTTTGTGTTTTTTTCTTCATAATCTGTTAAAATTATGCATTTTGGTTTAGAATGTAAATACTAGCTAGTTGCTAAGTTATTCATGTAAGAAGCCATAGCCGTTAATTGTTGAATTTTAGCACGTGGTATTCTAGCAAGCAAAGATGTTAGTATTTACTATTCTCAAGCCCACATATAATGGTTCCAAAGGGCCTTCACTAATGACTATGCTGCAAATAATTTCTTTAGCTCTCATTCAAGTTAGGGAATCATTTTGGTGTTAGGCAACAATAATTCATTTTGTTATTGGCAATTATTTCTGCAGCTAATGTGTTACATTACCAATGCCACTTAAAAGCGGTACATAATACAGAAAAGCTAATTGCATTTACGTTAAGGTTGTTACATGGGTTGTAAAAGTTTAGAGCATAGCATCTGTTTTGTAGTTAGAGCCTTAGATCTCTTTTCAGTTACAAATCCTTGACAAGAAGCTTTGTAGACGGATAATTCAGACAATCATCCCTGGATCTCAGCAATGGAAGACTAGGGATCATGAACGAATAATACTTTGTATACATATAAAATTCTCTAAACTGATCAGTAGCCTGGGTATCCACCGTATCCGCCACCATATCCAGCTGGCATACCTCCATAGGAAGATGCTAAACCTGGGTATCCTCCGTAGAGAGAGGATCCAAGACCACCTCCATATCCGCCAATTCCGTAGGAAGCGTATGGGGAGCTACCGGCAGCATATCCTGCATAGGGTGGCATGGGCATGGGCATCATGGGAGCTCTGTTCTTGCTCTGGTTCTGAGATTCCTTGTGTTTGGTGATGAGGGAGGCCAAGATAGAGGCTGCTACCAACATTTCTGAAGTTTTCTTACCCCCAAATCCCTTGTTACCTAAGCCCAAGAGACCGCCGATACCTGCTTCGGCCTGTTGGATGACCAGTCCACTTAGGACCAAGAGGGCGAAGGTAAAAAGAGTGAACCTTTGGGATTGGTGTCGGGACATCTTGGATGCAAAGAGAGACATCTTCTTAAATGGCTAAAAGAGAAATAGATGCATTATTGACCAATGAAATGTACATAATTGTTATTTGTTACTTTTAAACATTTATTTCGTGTTCGAAACACTTTATTGCTTCATTAATTGTCATTATATTTTTTCAACATTTCACATCGCGTTTTTATTAATGCAAAATATCAAGTAAGAACAACAAAGGTCGTTTTCGTAAGCCTTCGTTTGAATTAGCCTATTTTAGTTCAGTTTGCTGTGAATAATGAGTTGGAAAAACATCTATATATTTTTATTTTAATATTATTAGATGATACTCTTATGAACTTTTCACAACACTATTTTCTCTTATAAAGTATTAAGTGTTACCATTAATTTGGCATACAAAAGTACCAATGCAGTCGTACGAAATAAAATTCAAAGTGGTATTTGTAAACAGCACTGAAGAATTCAGTGGAGATAATCCAAATTCGATAAAATAAAGTTTCTGAAATGTCTTTGTTTCTTAAAATATATTTAAGTATTGATTATCTTTCACTTTTTCTAGAACCATTTTTTAGAGAGGATGCAAATAATTTTCTAAATATTACTCATGCATAATACAAATGCCTTACCTCGCACCATTTCATATTATTATAAGTGAAAAATATCAATTGAAATATATTTTGTTATAAATGTTAAAAATTTTTCATTGAAACATATTATATAATGTTTTCTTAAAGCCGAATTATTGACAAATCATGGAATGAGAAACACAGGAATCTCACACAAAACTTAGACTTTTACCTATATATCTAGGATTCTGAGAAAATAATTATGTTATGAAATAAACAAATCAATAAACTTGAAAAGTATGTCTTCACAGTTTATATTCTTCTTCTTCACCCAAATATATTTGCTATCGCATAATAAATAAAGATTGAGTTGTTTGAAGAACAAATTTTAAATAACTGTATTAATAATACGAAGGATCCACCCTTTGGATTTTGTACCCCGAAGTCTCGTTCTAGAGAAAATTAGACCTTCACAAATACGCTAAGTAGAAAATAGACCCATCTATCTATACTTATCCTTGCCAGGCAGTTCGAACACGCCTATTTCCCGCCCGGAAGCAATACACCTGACGATCCTCCAGTAACGCGATTACATCAGTCCACTGAATGAGGGCTTACTTTAAAATCCATTTGTTGCCAATTCCCACGGTTTGTTTGAGGACCACCTCGCCTTGGCATCATCACCTGCAGCTGCGTTGTTCCAGAATGTGTGTCAAGTTGCAATCGAACATCTCGAACACGTATCCTCTTGCATGCACCATCCCGGGCTCAATGGTCCGTGAAGGGTGATTTCACAAAACCCCATTAAAGGGTGGTGGCACCCATTGAGAAGAACATACATGACTTAATAACGCTGAAGGGAGTCCAACCCCCGGGCCACTTCTTGCTCTACAAATCATTGCCTTTTGTCTCGTCTTCTCATGGTTCAGGATCTTAATGTGCTGGTTAAGGCATTTTAACCTTAATTCTATTTCTGCATAGATTTTCTGATGGGAAGAAACTCCATTAGGGAAATTCAATGCTTCCTTTTCGCATCCCGAGCCACTGTGGTGAGAGCTTAATTTGGGAAGAAATCAAGGTCATACCAGTTGCTGAAAAGAGATCTTTTTTGTTATTGTTTGCTTGGTTTTTTTTTCTTTGTTGCTATGGTGATATTAACCGTGGATATTTTCTGCTTCCATATATCCGGGTATAAAAGAGTTGGGGATTTGGTAAGAACACAATTAGCCTACTGTAATATTTCAATCAATGCATGCGAATGAATATATATGGAGTTGACTGTTGTTGGCTTAATTATAGTTCTGGAATCCTCTGAATATTATTTTCGATTTATTGATGATGGAAAATAAATTGTTGGTGAAATTCCAAGAATACTCAGTATGATGACATTTATGATATGTGCTTTATGATTCTTTTTTTTAAATGTTCTAAATTGAAATATATATTTCCATAAAGCACAAGAGACCAGATAAAAAACGAATGTCATTTTATCACTTTTTTATAAAAAAGGACTATAATTTATTTTTGATTTAAAAAATAGATGTAGGTTGGTTTTTTATGGACAATACAAAGACATTACAATCAAAAGTAGCAAATTTAAATATGTTTGTCGGGATAGTTCATTCTAACAGAATAAAATAATTAATTATCATAAAAGGGAAACCTGTAATACTATTTATTTATTTTTATTTAGAATTAAATATTAGAATATCATCTTTATAATTTCATTCGATTATTGGAAAACTCTACAGTGCCTAAAAAATTGCTTAACAAATTTCAAAGCTAAAGAATGTAATTCTAAAAGAAACTATGTAACCAAATTGTGTATCGTTACATTCAGGAAATTCAATCTTAATTGTAACAGTTTTAAAAAATATTGGGGTTCTCAGTACCGAAATCTAACCTTAAATTATGTTTCCCAAATAATTTATTCAAAAAAATTTAAATAATTTTTTGTGATTTTGAACAATTTATGAAATCTGTAATAAGCATAGGTACTTTTGAACTGTTTTGAAAACTAATACATTTTTTTATCCGTATAAAATTATCAAATGATTTTCCCTTAAAGTTAAGTTAAAGAAAAGTTGTAATTAAATTATTGCTGTTAAATTAATTTTGCTTCATCACTTTTACCGCGTTCTTTTATTAGGAAACTGAACACTCGTTTTGTGTCCTAAGCTCGGTTTTATTTTCACAGATAAAATGCATTGATTTGTTTTCGCAATTAATCTGTCCACAACCAAAAAGTTATAAAGTTACTAACCTTTTATAAATATCTATCCATTATTAATTATTACATCGAATTCTTAAATCAATTTCTTAAAACTTTCAAAATGTGAAATTTTTTTTAAAGTTTCAAGTTTTAATCATGATAAAACAGTTGCTTTACTTATTTTATTAAACAATACATGGCTTCCAGAATTAAAAGGATCTAGTAAGTTCCCAAGTGCATAAATACTTTTCACTTTAATGCCTCTTATTGAAACATCGATGTATTTTTACCATCAAAATTCTGATATATAAAAAACAAATACCTGAACTTAATTATATTAAACGATTTGCTAATGTCTAAGAAGTGAGAATTTTATCTTTGAGAAGTTTATCTGATTACCTTATCATCAATTACGATTTGATTTTTATTATAAATGTTAAGAAAATCGACAAGAATATTAAGAAATACAAAAAAGTTATTGACATTAAGAAAGCTATTGGGAGCACTGCACGTAATTGAATTGGATCAAATTTAATAACATACAATTTCTCTTAAATTAAAATAAAGATAATTCATATGCATCGTGAGAATTATTATCAAAAACACTTCGTACTATTAAACCTTTAAACATCCCAATGCTCACATAATTTTGTTTTAATTCCGAAAATAAAGTGAACTTGAGTTCAATGTCTAGCTAACATTGAACACCTGTGGGAAGTCTTCAAAATCAAGACCACCATCGTTTTGTGAAACGTGATTACACTTTCTCATTGACTACCTCACCGGGTTAAGACCCGCCTTGGGGAAACAAAAGAGTCGAAAAACGAACCTGAGAAAAGAAGGGGGAAAAAGACCAGAGAAAGCAAAGAAGGCTAGTAGAACCATCACCGGCAATCTATCTCAAGTAGGCCAACTCTTCCCTGCTCCAGTAATTCGAGGTTGTTGATCGTAAAGGTCATTGGTAAGATGCAGAACTATTCATAGAAAGGGTTGATCGACACTTATTTTTTTCCTTTTCTCTCTGTCTTTTTCTTCCAGATTTGTATTTTCCTTCTTTCCATAACCCCAGCCATTCATTCATGTTCTCCTCACCCCCCCCCTTCTTTCGTTCGTTACCACCACCATCCCCTCGAGGGATAGTCGTTTGCCTGGTGAAGCTCGGTGGCAGGATAAAGTTGGGAATTTCTTGGTTTATTAATATTCATTGTGTGTGGGATTTCTACCTTTTAAAAGAACCGGTCACGTTTTTAAGATATACGGGAGTTATCTTAATAGGACTTTCACCGTTTGATGGTTTTTGCGCATTGTCCTGGTTGGAGTTTTATGTTGTTTTTTCTCCCTCTCAAAGGAAAGGGTTGTGATGGGAGTTACGGTTATGATAGGGATAGAATCTAATAATAGAACGAATGAAATTATTAATGCTCAGTGTTTTTATTTACAGTAGTAAAAGTTGGCTTTGTTTCCTAAAATAGATTCACTGAAACAGCAATTTGTTTTTTTTAAATGGTATGGTTAATAGATACATTTATACAAGAGTAGATTATCTTATTCACTACAGTTTCAAGAACTAAAGTTGATATATTAAGGAAATCAGTTAAAATATTCAAGGTGTAACACAATTTTTTTATGAAAGAAAATTATTTTAAAAAATCACACTAATGGAAATTGAGGTTATTAGATAGAAAGGGAAACTGACTTGATAGATTTTTTTAGATCATTGCTCAAGTTTTTGATTATGAAATTCCTCCTTTTTTATCTATTGTTTAATATACTGTTTCCAAAAAGTTTACTATATAAATCTTATCAATTCTTCTTGTTCTTATCAATTCCTCCATAAAAATTTGCTGCAATAATTTCAGGAGATGAGAGAATATATATAAATGACGCTTAAATTTATTTTAATTTCGTTTCATTATCCTCAAATACAAATGATTCTATGTTACCATAGAAATATTGTTCTTAGCATGTAACAATGTCATCTAAAATAATCACAAATCTCGAATACCTTTCTAAAATTACATAATGCAAACACAAAATTTGGAGAATTTTCTGCATTATTATTCTGAAAACAGGTTTACTTCTTTCTCGTATTTCATGCTTTGTACTGATTTTATTGAATAGTATTTGATTTTGCATTTATTTGAATGTATCTCAAAGTAATCTTGACATAACATTCGTAAATGCAGTTTAACTGTTTGTAAGATACTTACATTCATGCAACAAAAAATAGTCTAGAATTTTGAAATTAAATTTTGGTAGTAATAATGATAGTTTTTGTATTTATAAAACAATTAGTGTTCAATATATAATAATTATTTTGTAATCTATATTTATAACAGTAAAAAAATAATCCCAAAATCTGTTTCAGCTTAGTTTTGAAAAAAACTAACGATTGAATAATGCAAAAGAACTTTCAAAGTTTAACATTTCAAACGAATTGATCGCTTTCAAATTTTTAATTTTTTGCATAGAATCTTTTTGTAAAATAATATTTAATTAGACAAAGAAAATGTAAAATTACAAAACAAGTATAATTTTATCATCATTGCATCATATATATATATTCAAATTTAATTTTCTAAAAGGATCTTATTTTAATATAAATTAAATTTAATAAATTAAGCAAACAATTGCTTAATGAACTATGAATACGTTGATTTTCATTTACTATATTACTAGAAAATTCACTTGTTTTTTATGTTCTCTAAAAGTTCTGAAGAAATGACGAGAGCCGTAAGCCTTGACGTCGTATAATCTATTTCTGGATGAAGGGTTTTGTGAAGTGGAACATTGGTGTAAAAGCGGAAAGGTCATTGGCTTTTTTGTTCTGCCAATTATTTTTTTGAAAGCCTTTTGAAGAACGAATGGATTTATATGATTAGTTCTGACAAATGTGTATTGAAGAAAAAACTGTTAAGATGTATTCATTGCATCAAACAATAGTTTCAAGTACAATAACTTCCAATTATAATCTATATATAATGGGGTGAAAAACTTTGAATCTATTACTTTCAGTTTTTTAGTATATTTGTTTCTAATAATGATGTTCATAATTATTTCGAAATTTTATATGAGAGTAATTTTACTTATTTTTTATTTTGTAAAAGGTCTAATTAGAAATGATTTGTAGTAGATTTTTTTTTCATTTTATTCACTAAATTTATTATGAAACCTTGCAATTTTCATCCTTTTTGATTTTTTAAGCCTCATTTATAAATATTTTATTACTTATTACTTTAAAGTTCTTATACTCTTATTTCTCATGAGTTTATTTTACATAAGCACATTCCATGTAATATCATCAAAATTGTTAACAATGAGTTGAGATTGTTATACAAGATTTCTAAGTCATCACTAACTCTTTATATGTTGAAAGTAATTAAATACAATTGAAAATTTATTAATGCATTTTTGTTCATGTATATTTATAAAATGAATTTTAATATTTTTAAAGAATAGAATGGCATAATATTTAACGAGATTTTCAAGTGAAGATTCTTATTCCAAGTATTATGTAGTGTTTTAAAGAATTTTTTAACGAATAAGGGCTAAAATAGTAATATATTTGTTCAGATATTTGAAGATGAAAATTAAATTTTCCATCCGGAATAAATAACTATGTCTAGTTAACTTTCAAACATTTTGCTACATTTTTAACTTTTTAACTTTTGCGAGTTTTAGTGGAATATAAAAATTTTTTCCCTTTAAAACATACTTTATTACATTTTTGGTTTTAAACATATAGAAAATAAAGTAATTTCACTGTGAATTTTATCTGAAATATTAAAAACTATGAATTGCAATTAAGTTCTTTCTTTTTCTCTTCCAGTCTTTACCTTTAATTCATATCTTAATATCTTGACCGCTGTGAGTGAAACGTTTATCAAAGAGTTTTTCCTGTAACCACTTCTGATTTATATCGCTATTGTGAATTAATAGCCTCTAGTTGAGATATAAACTGAATCTTAAGTTCATGATCGACCTGTTTATAATTTTTTCTATTGCCCGAGGTAACTTTAAACATCTAATTTAATCGATATGAATATATTTTGATGACTAGATTGCGGCATTTAATAATAAATATTACCTAAAGTTTAATGGTATGCCTGCATCTGATTTATATCTAAAGCTCACGTCAACTATGTTAATGGCAAATGCACTGAGCTAAATAATATCATCACTCTTTTAGCAAGTTAAAATGTTTATAAATGTAAGAAAATGATGTAAAAGTGTTTAGTTTCCTCAATTTAGAACGTATTTTTTTCAGTTTAAATTTCTGATTAACTTTTTTCACTTTATTTTACTCTGCTTTATGTATGTTACCTTTGATTATCTGTGTTCAAAGGATAAAATACTGGACAGTTTATTCTGTAAATATTGCATAGTTAATATTTTTCCAGGTTTTTCTTTCTTTTAAAAACGACTTGCGCATTTTAGAAGTACTTCGCAATTTACATTATAAAATTTAAAAAACAACAACATATATTGAAGATAAAAATGATACCACTATTTTTATACTCCGGATAATTTCTTCTTTATCAGAGAAAGACATTTTGATAAAATGTGAAAAGTTTTAAGTACAATTTTACCATTCTTATGTATAATATAAGATAAAAATTCTATGCATATACTTTTGTTTTAAATATAATTTTGTATGTACACTTTTTCTACTTTAATATTTATCTGAAAAGAAAAATCACAGATTATACTTTTGTTCAAAAATATCAATAAATTTAGCATTGCAGCAATAATTCTTGCATCCTCTAAAGAGAATTTCGCAAAATAAAACGTTTCGTAGATGTATTAAATTAAATTCTCACGAAATTAAGTATTATTTTAAAGATTACAATATAGTAGGGAATACCTATAAAAACCAATTAGATTTTGGAAAGTTTTTTTGTTATAAATTCTACACATGAAGCTATATTGGCGATATTTTTGTGCCTGAGTTATTGAAATTATAAAAGCATTTTAAGTCATTCTAAATTAATTATTTTATGAAAAAAATAGGTTTTTATATATTTTTATAGCAGTAAAAATAACATAAATATTTTTTTTAAAGTATTATATTTAAATTTTGAATTAATCAATTAGAGAATGGAGTAATATATATTTACGGACTCTAGTACTTCCTAACATATTTCCACATTTTAGCTAGAGCAAAAATTTTCAAATGTTATAAATTTATATTGAAATAAAGTGATATTTAAAAACATTGAAAATTTTAAAATGAAATAAGTTTCTTGTATTTCGAAATCAGACAATCATTGTGGAATTTTCTTTAACTCATTTGTAATTATTAAAATTAGCAAGAGTTAAATGAAATTGACATTTCCTCCCTAAAATACGACTAATTGGAAATTATTTTGCCAGAGTCCAAGAATGCATTTAATTTTAAATATTTTATAGTCTCATCAAAAGCATTTAAAAATGTTACTTTGCTAAAAATAATTATAAATTTTAAGCATATGACTGGTTAAACAATTAGAATCAATAACTAACAATAATTTTTTAAATGAGTTATATTTTTGGAACAGATATCAGAATTTTTCAATCGTCCGAAAACGTCACTGAAACTTTATAACTCGAAGATATTCCTGATTTATATCAGGAAAGTTTTTGAAAAATCCTTTGCAATCCTAGCGAATCAAAGTTGACAGATATTTAAAACATAAATCTCTTTCGAATGTTTCAGTCTTTTCAACACCCTGCGCCAAAGATCTAAATACAATTAAGTTTTCCGAATACTCAAAAGAAATAGAAGACTTTTTTTTCCAAACAATAAAATCTTAACCAACACCAAACATTGCTAAAACCAATTAACAGCAATACAGAAGAAAGCGCAAATCTCAATATAAATCCTTCAATCTTTTTCAAGGTCTTGAAGCACTTCGCACAAACATTGCTTAGAACAAAGTATGAGAAACCCACAACCGTAGAAAGCATCTTACCTTAGCGCAAAAACAACACCTGTTGTGGGGATGGTTGGATCTGCTATTCCCGTTGTGGAGGAGTGTGTGGAAAAAGTGAATGGGCCCTCCTTTAAATAGTGGAGATCGGCCCGAGGCCCCCTTTTCTAGGTCACCAGACTTTGGACGGGATCTAGGCCATACGCTCAAGTTCATTGCTGTGCTGTACTCTCGGATGCCACTTCGGGGGAACGAGTCCAAATTGAGAATCGTCAGAGGTAGCTGACCTTAAAATTGATCACGCTATTGGCGAACGAAAGTTTTGGTATTCTTTCGTCAGTTTATAAAAATGCAAATCGTCGCGTAGCGAATGCGTTGATTATACTTTCTTCTAGGAAAGTGTTTTGTGCATCAAGTATAATGTTTATAGAGAGATTGGTTATTGTATATTATTTCGCTTTTTACAGATCATGTTAAAATGTACGATGGTTTTGAGTTATTTATTTTTTAAAAGGGCCTGTGTTTGCTTAAAAGCATATTATGTTTAAATATTGATGAATTTTTACGATGTCTTATTTGGAATAACATGTAATGCGTATTCATATCGAAGACAAAAATTTTAAAACTAAAATATTTTTACTTTCTTTTTCTTCTTAATATTGCGATTTTGGTGTTTGCCTCTGGTTCTTAGAATTCTAAATATAAACATTAAGGTTTATAAAATTATTTTTAGAATAGTTTTTTCTTTATGAAGTCTTAACTTTGAAATTGAAATGCGTTTTTTTTTTTTTGGTAATTAAGAGATAAGTTTAGTAAATTATTTAAATAACTTCTATACATTCTTTAAGCATTTACATAAAAACATCAATTGATTGTAAAATTCAAAGATTTCTCTCACTTTGCAGTTCGTAAGAAATGTAGTTAAATAAAGTGCACTTCTTGGTTAAGATAAATGTTTACAAATGCGTTTTTGAATATACTGATTCATTCAAATAGAATAATAAAAAAAAAAATCAATCCCTCTCCCCCATTCTTCAAAAATTAGCATTCATTATTGAGGCTATAAATAAATTAGGTAAGTTATATTTTTTACAATTATATTTCTAAGAAGAAAATGCAAATTTAGTTAATCAATCAAGGAATAAATCTAAATTTTCAAATGTTTCTTAAGTGCGATTCAATTGACAAAAATCGGTCAAAAAATCAAATTTAATTTTTTAGCTTAAATTATTTTTTATATAATTTTCTATAACCTAACAAAATTTAAAAGCTCTAAAAAAAACTGAGAATTATGATAGCTTTTGGGTACGATTTTATTCGCATCCCTACGGCAAATCAAAACTTTAAACTTGCTTATCTCAGAAAGATAAAATAACTAGTTTGTCTTCATTTAAAATGCTTAGGCTTTTTTTCCATTGAGCCAAATGCATTGAATTTTTTTTACCTATTGCTAATAGTACATGTAACAAAAGTTGATATGCATTTTTGAATCAACGCAATACTTATTTTTTAAAAATAATTGAACTCAGAATTTGTACATTTTTTAAGGAATTTGCAATAAGCATTCATAAAAAAGAAGTATTGTACAAATACTAATCATGTCATCGCAAATTCCTTATCAACTTTTGATGTACATAGTTTGACGTACTTGTAAATCAAATTTCATGCGTATGTGTAAGCTTTTGTAGGAGGAGTAGCATTTTAAAATCACTTCACAAATTTTAAGTTTTTTACTAAAAAAATTAAATGGCTAGCTTTTTATGAAACTTTTAGCACACAAAATCTGTTTTACATAGTATACACACATAGGAAGCAACCAAAAATTTTTTGAAAATCCTTAAATTAAAAATGTTTGCCTAAATCGTAACATGTCCCCTTAAAATTACGTAAACATAAGTCTATTTCGTAAAGAAATGTTGCGTACGGCAGTCGATGATAAATATTCAGCAAATTATTTTCAGCTAAATTGTCTTTTTACGGGAATGTTTCATTTATTTAATTTTATAATGATTATTCTGTATAAATTTGCATCGACACGAATAAGGTAATTCTTAAGAAATTTGACTAAGCAATATTTTATATTTTGCTTTATAAGAAAAATATTGGATTTAAGTACTTTAATTTAACAATTGTTTTTTTTTCTCTTGATCAAATCAAAAAGACAGATGCACAAATACCTAGAGAACTTTAATTTGCAGAAATAATGCAAATTTTTGTTCTATGAAACGAAAAAGGGCGAACATATATAGAATTTTGTTTAATAAAAATTTGTACATTAAAATGAAAAAAATTTTGGAGAAATATATATGGACATTATTGAAAAAGACAATTTTTGTTGGCACATTGGTATATAGACGCTTTCAATAAAATTGAATTTTATAAAAATATCATACTTTTCTAATTTTTTTTTTTTAAATTTCACCAAAAAACAACCCTTAGTGTAGAGAAAACAATCTACTTTTCAACTAAGCAAGCTTGTTTTAGAAATTTGTTTTATCATTTTTATTTTAATTCGCAGTCACAACTGCAATCCCATTTTTATTTCTATATATATATATATATATTTACCTACATTCATAAATTAATGCATCCGTTGATAAATAAAATATTTATTCTATTAAAACCAATTAAACTAGTTAATTGAAGACGTGATTGGACGAGGGGATAAAACTTTTATAGAATTAATTTAATTAGTTAATTACATAACTGTTTGACAAGTCAATGCACCTTATACAATTAATTAACCAAGTAATTATTTTAATATATCAATTGACGAATTATTAAAACAATTTACTTTAAAAATAATGATGTATTAAATTTTGACTGAAGTTTTGTTTTTAGCCCTTTTAACAAATTCCAACAGGTGCTTTTCTGTAAAAGCCAAATTCTACAGATATAAGGTGTAATTCTGTGACCAATCACTGTAGAGCTTTTCGCTGTCAACTTTTAATCAACTTGATTTTAGGTTTTTAGCTGATTAGTTGATTTTTCACGTTAAGGCAGATTTTTAATTGAAGTAAATATATGAGTCTCTGTTTAAATATCTCTCCTTTGGCTGAAGAATAAGCAATATAATCTACTAATATCATAAAATTCTAAAAATACATGTCTCCCAATCTGCAACTAAGTAACATCTTAAATTTTTAAATGAAAAATAACCGATATCACAAATATATACGTTCGAAAACTTTTACTCCAAAACAAGTGTTTTGATCTGAAATTAAAATATTTTTAATTTTTAAAATGGCTTTTAAGATAACATTTAAAATCAAATTTTTTTAAAATTTAGATTATTTAATTATATATCAATTAATTTTAGTAAATATTAAGGGAATATCATCTGACTAAAATAACAATTGCTTTTTTTTGGTTGGAAAGCTTCAAGTAAATATTTATCACTACAGTCAATTTCTTTGGAATTAACTGATTGAATTCGATAAATTAAAAAAAGATATTCATAAAACCTAATTTCTGAATGAAGTTAATTATTAATTTAAATAATAAAATCCAAAAGTATAAATACATTCGGGGTCCTATTTTAAAAAAAGGAGAATTATATGTAGTTTAAATATGGGAGATGTTGATTGATGTGTATCTTCAAAATGAGGAATAATGTTTTGATTTTATAGTCTTTCGTTTTTTGATGTAGACATAAGGTATTATTGGTTTAAAATGTAACATTTTCTTTTATATGTATGAGTAAATTATTAGATGTGTGTTTTCTTAAACTTGAGTATGGGAAAAGTAAGCTCCTTTTTGCTTCCTATTGAATGAATTGAAATTTTTTTTGTTGCATTATTTAATGTTTTACTTTAAAACATGCAATATTTAAATATTTACTAAAAAAAGTAGTTTTTATTTGAAAAAAAAAATCTGATTTTAGATATAATACATTTTTTACATTTGCTTAAAGAAATTATACACCCATGATTTTAAATTAAAATGGTTGCTTCCATGATGCTAATTCTAAAGAAACCAGTTAAAATTGTGAACCCCAAAAGTATTGCTTAAATATTAATATCAAAATCAGAAATCAAGTTTTTTGAACATTAAAAATTACTTATTTGTTCAAAATATTTGGGAACTTCAGGACAAAAGTTCTTTAATAAATACTTAAAATAACAACGCAAAACTTTATATTTGGGATACTTTCATTAGAATATTGAATTAATCTGACAACAATTGCCAGTAATTCAACATTTACGAATGGGATTTATTTGTTAACAAATCAATATAATATGTAGCTTTAGTTCATAATTGATAGATAACTTTTAATATATCGTATAAACTATTCGTATTAGTGAGATTGAAGGAAGAAAATACATAGAAATAAAATATCTTTCATTCTCAAATGCATCAATGTTTAAAGACCTATTCAGTTGAACTGAAATAAAACCCAACCCTACTTGTAAGTTTTATTCCTGGTCAAAGGCTATTATAACCATAAATTTTTAAGAAATTTGTCTGTTTTCTTTCTAAATTGCACAAAAACTTTTGAAATATTTTTTGTCCCTTCGAAATCATTTTTCACTTCCTAATCTTCATTCGTATAAGTCTTTCTGGATTGACTTCTAATCGAGGAATGGTCACTTAACTCCACTGACTAAAATCAGATGCCTCGTATCGGGAAGTAACAGTGTCAAGTCAAAGGTTTGAGTCCCACTTTCGTACATTATATAACCATCATATGGCATATTGGGTGTGATAGGACTAAAATGTTCAAAGAGTCTTCCTTTCAAAGAGCCTTTTCCTCTTCGGGCCGGCAAGTCATTAGTTCAAGCCAAAAACCTCTGAAAGCCCTCTGTGTAGGAAGCGATGCACATTAAATTTGTCGAGGCTCAACCCCCACCCCCCATTGGTGTGGAAGTTAGCAGGGGGTGCCAGCTCCGGTGTCGTCCTCGTCACATGACCATGATTCAAAATTTTGAGGTCCATCGTCAAAAACTCGAGTAGCTGAATACTGAAACGTTAATATTTCCCTAATCACTCTATCTTCTTTCTTCAGGTAATTACAATATGTACGATGCAGGGGTGTTCAAGAGGATCCTTCCATGAAATTTTTTTCTTAATCTTGGAGGGTGCGCCTCTTGTACGTCTCTCGAGGCAATATTTCTCTATTTTTCACATTTATCCTTCTTATCGAATATCCTGCGTTTTTAAAACTGTCTTGCTTGTACGTGTTTTATTTCAGAATCATTGACACTCGTATTTTTGTAAATTGACTATTGTTCGGCACACTTGGCGAAATACAGACCTTTCTTAGATAAAATTTAACAAAAATCTCACGCGGTAAGAATTTTAGAAGAATAAAATACTAGCTCAAGTGTCGTTATTTATCTAAGGTTTTAAATTAGTATGTCTGATACTAATAACCTCTAGTGCTACTTTAATTTAACTAACCAAAGGTTGATATTTCTTTCAATTACCAGGGGGAAAGAAAGTTCCATCGATGATATGAAAAGATATCAAATTTCAATATTTCAAAATATTTGATGTGATTTAATTGATGTATTACTTAAAGGCCATACAGTGCCGAACTTAATTACTTATTACTCTGCGAATTTTCAAACTTAGTGAAACTTTTCTTATTTCCTCTAACGTATTGCCCAAAATGCACATCGCTTGTCGTTCATTTTGCTCTTTCTCTGAAAACATCTTGGGGTATTCACCATTAATAATAAACTAAGCCACTTTAAATGAATGCGAAGGATATAAATAATCTCAGATTATAATAGGATGGGGATAAGTTTTACATGGGAACTCTTTATGATTTATGTATGTTATCGACACTATATTTCTTAAAAAGGAAATTATAATTCATATCTTGTTTCTGCCATAAATAAATATATCATTATAGAATAAAATTTGTATATAACGAGATTTTTTTTCTTTCAGACTGTGGTCTTAAAACTCCTCAACTTCTTATGTAAATTATCTTTTTTGTGAGGAGAAATGCTTTTTATAATTTTAATGATCATGGATTAAAATTTCGTGTTTCAAGGCCAATAATTATCAAATTTACACTGCTGGCCACCGTAAATGCAACACCCTGAAGGAAGCACGCAAATAACATGAAATTTACAACAGGCATTAGTGGAGGTGAGATATGCAAAGGATTAGAATTTCAGCGCAGACACACATCACGCACGCCTGTGGCGCCACCTCAAAGCACTATTTAAGGCTTGGAGATTTCAAAGATTTCAAGTTCGGCAATTGTGTTTTTCTTGTGGTTTTTTCAAAAAACGATCAGTTATGTCTCGTAGAAAACAGCGATCAGCTTTTGATCAAGTATCCGAGTTCGACAGAGGAAGGATAGTGGCCTACCGAGATTGTGGATTATCTTTCAGGAAAATCGGTAGTCGTGTTGGACGAAACCAAAATACTGTAATGCGGATATGTGACCGTTGGATGCAGGAGGGTACGACGGACCGACGTGGTCGATCGCATCCACCTCGGTGCACCACTTCACGTGAGGATAGGCAAATTGTGCGCATGGCAGTGACGGATCGCTCAGTCACATCACGAACCATAGCACAGCACATTGAGTCTGTAACGCATCATTCAGTTTCTGTGCCTACCATTCGACGCCGTTTACAGCAGAGTGGTCTGTCCGCAGACGTCCATTGCTTGGTCTACCCTTGACGCAGAACCACAGACGTCTCCGCCACCAATGGTGCGATGAAAGAAGGACGTGGGCAGCAGAATGGAATGAAGTTGTCTTTACTGACGAGTCACGCATCTGTCTGCAACACCACGCTGGTCGGATTCGAGTCTGGAGACACCGTGGAGAGAGGATGCTGAACAGCTGCGTTATGCACCGCCACACTGGTCCTGCATAGGGTATTATGGTATGGGGTGGTATTGGATATCACTCTCGCACTCCTCTGGTACGCATTGCCGGTACTTTAAGCAGCCAGCGCTACATCTCCGATGTGTTGGAGCCAGTTGTCCTTCCTTACCTTCAGGGCTTGACCACAGCCATATTTCAACAGGATAATACGCGACTACACGTGACACGCATTTTCCAAAGGTTCTTCGTCAATCACCAGATTGAATTGCTTCCCTGGCCGGCTCGCTCTCCAGATCTTTCGCCGATAGAAAACATGTGTTCCATGGTTGCTCAACGAATGACCCAGATTACACCCCCAGCTGCCATACCAGATCAACTTTGGCAACGTGTGGAAGCTGCTTGGTCTGCTGTACCCCAAGAACACATCCAAAGTCTCTTTGAATCAATGCCGAGGAGTGTGGCAGCGGTGATCTCCAACAATGACGGCTACTCTGGTTACTGATTCTGGCAGGAACCACACTTCACAGAAGTCTGTATATTTAATCATTTGATACTTGGTCAACATGTTATCTACAAAATAAATTTTGTTGTGCTATCTTTTGTCTTTCTTGGTGTTGCATTTACGGTGGCCAGCAGTGTAGTACATAAATGGGAATATTTGTATGATATTAAGTCGAGACTTTTAAATTATGCAATATAGGATGAGATTTCCAATATTGAATAACAAGCTCAAGTCACCTTGGTTTAAAATTACAAGTTTCCTTCGTTAATAGTTTCCTTTACTTAAAGGGCATCGTTTATTCAAAAAGAACACAGCATATTGTATTGGTAAAAATATATTTTAGTCCAAATTGCATCGTTCAATTGCTCTTTTTCACATCGTATTTAGCCGAGTAGGGGACATAATTATTTCCAAACATTAAAAATAATTTTTTATCGTTAAGATAGACTAAACAGGCTAATGCCTGAAGAAATGCGTCAAAAAAGAGCCAAATGAGAGAGATTACACATAACACATGCACGAGCACTTATATACAACCACTTAAATCAGGGATGGACATTAAGTCGTTCGCGATCGACCAGTGGATTTCTAATAAATCTTGGGGTGACCACCTTTACCAAAACCTAAGACACGCATACTAAAAGAAACATTCTTTTGGAAAACCGACGCCAGCTAGACCTGAGAATCTGCTTTTCACAATCGATGTGACTGTATTTACTGAAGCAAATGTTTGGATAAATGTGCAGACGACGGTACTTCATTGGTAGCGTATGATGACGCTGAAGGGGAAACAGCGATCACTACGATGCCAGCCGCATAAGCGAATTGTTGATGATCAACTCTTCCAGCGATAGCATGAGATTGGTTATTCAGACATCAACCTTCGCCCCACACTCCATGAGATGGGTTCTCGCATTGATGTCATGTCCCACCATTTTGCGAGACTCGGCAGTGAACAAATTGAGCACATATGCCGGTTTGAGATTCATCGGTTCACGCATATTCTCTGCTCCCTGCATTAAGTATGTTCATGATCCACGGTCCAGTAATGATCTGTCATATATTAAAAGAGTGAGGTACAATGTCGAAAACAAGTGTTAAGAAAAGAAAACATGCAATTCGAATACAAAATTACCACTGTGTGAACCGCGACACCTTAAAAAACAGTAGAAGTATCCCGTTTCCTGGAAAAATCAGCTTATCGATGACTTGAAATATTTTTAACATTAAGCTTTTTTTTTCCTTTAAAGTTTTTTCGGAATAAGATTAAACTATTTCAACCCTTGTTAGTATATTAATATCATTTCTTATGATGTTCAATTTTCAGTTATACATTAATAAAATATTGTACAATCGACTCTCGCCAATTCAAACCATTGATAATACGAACCTCTCGCTAATTCGAAGTATATGCTCGGTCCCTAGAAAAACTCTCGATATTTCAAACTAAAATAATACGTTTTGGTACACTTAATATTTAGAAGTAGAACTGTGGCCAGCCAGAATACAGTACGAAATATTTCTAAGTGATGTAATAAAACTCTCGATAATTCAAACACTCACTATCATGTCCTGTAGAAAATAGGTTATATCTTTCATGTTTTGTGTTGTATTGTCTCTGCTTGTCTCCCTTGCAACGTAGCCTCTTTGATGATCATTGGAGTTGACTGCGATAACTCTGACAGAAGCTTAAATGTCACTAAACAAACTACACAACTTTTCCCTTCAAAATCATGTTGATGCGGACGTTTTTCAAGCGTCATTTATTCTGGAAAAATTTATTGACAAAGTTAGATTGAATGCCATAAAACAAAAGAAGCTAAGAGATTTTTAGTAAAAAAAATAATTATGTACAGTATATATTCTTTTAATACAGATATTATAACTTCTTTTAATATTTAGACTGTATATAATATGTACTTTTTTAAACATACTTTAAAATAAGTTTATACGTATGTACAATTGTTGTTTTATTACATAGTTTCGAATTTAAATGTGTTAGGAAAATTTCTCTTCGGGTATTTTGGGTACATTAGTCCTTTCAATATCGAATTATCGAGAATCGACTGTATATGACAAGCTTTAGAAAACGATTGAAGAGATTTTTTTCCAGAACATTTTTAATTCAGTAAATAATTACTTTTTATACTTGAGAAATATATGAATGCTCCTCTCCTGGAAACAAAAGTATTCTAATTTTGGGGGAAATTACCTCACCATTAAAAGATAAATGGAATTTTTAATACCTGTATAATATATGAGATGTTTATAAATGGTTCGTTACATTTTGAAACTATTTAGGAAAGGAAAAACTCTGCTTCTGCAACGGATAAAACATTTCACAGAAACTTAGTTGAATGAGATGGAATAGTCTAAAAATCGTTTTAGTGACTGGATGATATCTTTTTAAATGTAGGACAGCACCTTATAATTAGAAACTTCTCTGAGGAGGAAAATTACGGAAGGAAAGGAAAATCCCTTAGATGTTATCTCTCGTCTGTTAAGTTTTTTTAAAATCTTAAGAATACTTACTTTATCATTTGGAAAAAAAATATGCAGTAACTATTTCTTAATTAAACTTCCTATTGTTTCTTAAATAAATTTGCTACATCCACTTACAGTACAAATCAATAATACAAACAGAGAAATATTTGTATTATTGATTCTTTAACTGACACTTTTCTTGTAAAAATTTGTCAGAAATATCTTCAACAATCAAATGACCAAAACAAGCTTAACGTAGAACTCTAAAAATAGCTTGTTTAAGCTTTAGGTTATGAAATAACATTTCAAAATCTAGATTATCTAAACACAGTTCCCCGATCGACGAAATCAAAAAAGTTACAAAAATATCGAAGCACTTATAAAGAGTAATAAAGCATCTTTTATTGAGGCCACCAAACTAATAACACTCTCTCTGAACAATTATTTAGTCCCTCAGAATTCAAAGCACTTCAGTTTCTTTCTATCTGAAAGCTGAATCGTACCTAATCATAAGCAAAATCCAAGAAGTGAAGTTAAAAACAAGGTGAGGATGAAAACCAAACATAGTAGTTACATTGATCCGTTTTCCACATTTTCCCTATTTTTTATCCCAATATAAAGATATTTCGCCCGAAAAGAACACGAAAAAGAAATTTAAAGCAGGTTGGAAAAAATACAAACTTATTGTGAATTTAAAAGTTTTTATCTCTTGAAAATACGAGGGAAAAGGGAGAAGTAATTGCCCGCTATATTGATATATTTAACAAAAAAGTGTTTTTAACACTTTGAAATAAAGTGATAGCACTTTTTAGAATATCAAGAAGAGACCGCATCGGTGGGATCCCAAATTTTAAGATGTTAGAGAACGGCGAAAAAACACGCTACCACAATATATTAAGGTATCCGAACACGCTCGGAGCACTTTTTTAACAAAATAGCATATTAAAACATTATAAATGCTTTCTTAGGACTCAATACCAATAATTACTAATATTTAACTAACAATATTTAAAATAAATTACCTAAATTTTACAAAAATCACAATTTTAAGTGAAATTTTAGCAATATTTTTGAAAAACTTGAAAGCAATTAGAGAAAAAATAATAAACTTATATTAGTAAAAGTATAACAAAAACAATTTACATGTATCTAGAAAATGTACTAAAATCTTAATGTTTTATTAAAATTTGAAAATTTTATAGCTGATTGAGTAAACATTATAAATTTGACATTCTTTTTGAGACCATTATTTAAATGACAAGCCATAACTCTAAAAGTATTCATACAATAAGAAATATTTTTGTACATTCCCCAGAAAAACATTAATATCAGGTTCAAAAAGTTTTATAGAAATGCCTTTGTAACATTTTGAGTAATCAGACTCGCCCTGATAGATTTTGAGCAATTTAAATGCCCGCTTCTGGTAAATCAAAGACCCCTTCCGATTTTTCTAATTTTATAAAATTGATTGTAACTTTGCCTCTATGTAGTGTAGAAACTAAACAAAGTTTGTTTTGTAAATCCAAGAGATTGCTCTGTTCAATAAAATAAAAAACAAAAATATCTGTCTTGATCAAATTTGGTCATGTTCAACGCGTGTTCGGATACTTTACATTACAAAAAATTAAACTCTAAGTATATTAAATAGTAGTAGAAAGTAAAATTAAACTAAATAGCCACAGAATAATATATTAGCAATTCTTTAGATTTAGGAGTAAAACTGTAGGGTAAACAAGATATATATATATATATATATATATATATATATATTAAAACGTCAACCTTTTTTATTTTAAATATATTACTATAGTGAAGTAAAACGTTGAACAAGAAATACAGTGAGAAACAATGTAAGAAATTTAACAGAACTAAAATTAATTTGTAAAAAGATATAAATCATTATAATTCAAGAAGACAAAACAGTTGTGACGGATCTATACGCAGGTCTACTAACCCCTTGGGGACTCTTCTGGGGAAAAAATTTATCAACCAACTTTCACCGAGTAAGGAATCATGATTATGCAAATTTAGTATATTATATAAATTCTGTATTCGCGAGTTTGAAGAGTAGGCCAATTAGTTCGCGAGTTATTTGGTTAGTTGAAGAGTAACGGATCGTGAAATGATTAAGTGCATTTTGAGTCTATCGATGGAAGATTACTGAGCGTGGATCAATCGACGGTGATTAAATCCAGATGGGGATCGCCTTCAAGGTTCAAGTGTAGGAATCAACTTCATAAAAGTACAGGTATCGTGATCCTTATTTAAATAGGAGTTAGTTTATTAGTGTGCCGTAGTTTCTATTGAGCGTGTTTAAGCAATCGGGGAATCAGTTGAGGGTCCGTATTATTATCCCAGGCTATTGAGTCTCACCTCCGCGCTTTACTATCTGATATGTTATCTTAATTAGATTGTTATTGCGTCTGCTTGGTATTTTGGTAACAATAAAATAATTAGTGTGAATCATGTCTGCTGATTATTCACTTTCTCCCACACACCTAGCCGGTTCTGAGGGTAGACAAGGGTTTCAGAGGGAAGCAGGAACCGACCGGCATTACACAGTAATCTATTTTTTCATATTTGTTTAAGGAATTAAATTACTAAATGTAATGTAAATAACTTTCTGTGAAGCAAATTGAATGTGTTTTTTTAATTTTATGAATCTTATGTTGTGTTAGGTATGTGTTTAATCTGCTGATGTCAATTTATATTTCGTACTAAAGATCAGCGTGTATGGGCAATTTAATATGTTGATCCGCGAATCTTCAGCAATATCATTATGACAGAATGTGGTTGTGTTAAATTTTAATCTACGCATTGTGATATACTGCAACTTTGTTCGTGAAATATATTTTTTTTGAATCACTATAATCAAAATTAAGAGGTATACATAAATAAAATATTCAACTTTGGGAAGTTCAATCCGTTAGAACTAATTAATTAAATCGGTACTTTAAAGTACTGTCAGTACACGACGGTTTAAAATATTTTCATAATACAAAATAACAAGACTTTTTTAACAAAGTTTTTTTAACTCTTAAAAATGTTAAATAACCAGATAACACTAATATTTTACTGCACAAAATATTTATTTTTGAAAGTCATAAAATTTAAAAAGATTTATTTACTTTTTTTACACATAAATTTAATTTGATGATATTCAAAGAAACAGTTTTTCTTTTCATTAATACACAAAAATTAATTATGCGTTGTGTATTTTGAATGAGGTTTCGGTTGAATGTTTTTTAAAGCACTGCATCCTGGAGCAGGAAATATTGTATTTTCTAAACATGAACTACCGCAAACTAAGTCTTGTTTTGTTTCGTAATCGTCATATGAAGAATCTAACGAAAATTCCAGCAGTTTGTTTGCTGTTACTTCTTCATCTAAAGAATCATCTATTATTGCATCACTGCTTTCAGATGGTAGGTTCTGTAATAAATCCAAAGCCTCTAAAAGATGGGGCTTTTTTTTTTTACAGAAGCTCTAAGAAAAGGGCAAAAAAATAATATCACCTTGAAAACCTCCTACTGCTGTTAAATCTCAATTACACATAAAGAAATTAAAATGTTGATAATTTTTGAATAAGTTAAAATATTTCATTTAATTATGTGATAAAAAAAAAGAAGCTTATGTTCAACGTTCGAAATTTTTTGAAAATTTTAAATTAAAAAAGCAAAATAAATTAATTAAACTAAAAAGAAATGCCAAAAAAGCATAACTTTCTTGCCCCATAATGATGACACTACGGTACAGTATACTGTCGAGTGCGGTACTTATAAGTACCACAAAGTTATTCATTTGTATAAAATTAATTATATGTACACTGTTCACTTTTAAAATAGAGCCAAATCGTCTTCTAAGGTCAAAAAACTAAGAAAACTTTCCTTTTGACAGAAAATACTTTTTCGAAACAAAAATGACAATCGTCGAAATTTGATCAAAATGTCAGCTGAAAACGCAACTTCTGTTTTAAAAATCTATATTCGCCTTCCCCATAAAAAATCATAGAACCTGTGCTGCCCATGTATCCTAGAAGAGTGGATTTAAAAGTGTGTTCCTGCTGAATATCGTCAGAATATACGTAAAAATGGTTATTCTATGTAATTTTAAAGTGATTGATACTTATAAGTACCTTCGGTAGATAAAGAGTTAATACATTTTAAATATCTCAACTCGGAAGTTGTCGCGCGGGGCACAGTCACCCCAAACTCACGAAATCTTTGATTCCGGGAAAACTGTTTAGTTGTTACCAATGATCTTGTCAGCATCCTCAAATATAACAGTCTTAAAGGGAACTAAAATGTTTTTGTCACATATCTCCCTCTTTTTTGGGAGTGGTAAACATTTTTTTTTTACACTTGGGTTGACTGAGTTCTCCCCGTGTCCACTTTTGTCCAAAATATTTCCTATGAACAGGATAGATTTTTTCCCGCGAATAGCTTAAGGGGGCACATTAATTTTTGAAAAATGATCGATTTTGACATTTTTATATTTTTGAAAATTTCAAACATTTCTGCTTAAAATGATATATGATATATGGAAATACAATAATTAGAGGCATTTTTATTTATTTTTTAAGGGAATCCACTTTCCTTGGCGCGTGACAGGTGCTCCTCTAAGAGCACCTTTCTTTCATCATGCTTAATTTTTGGATGACAGCGCGATTTGTTTTGTATACAACTAATATAACCTTTTTTTTACACATAAATAAAACTATTTTTCTCTTCAAAGAAAGGAAAAGACAACTCAACACAGTTACTTTTTATGTTTGGTTTGTTGTTAAATGGGATTATTCTTGCTTGAACTTGCTAATTGGGAATTCTAATTTATTTATCCATATTTTTTTTCTGTTTAATCCACGTTTTACTTTAAATTATTTATTAGTATTTTAATAACGACAAAAACTATAGGGAGATCTAAAAAAATACTTTAAAAACTCAAAAATGTCGGCGTTCAAAAAATGATTGCTCAAAATGTTCCAGCTATCACATCAGACAGCACAGAAACTATTATTCAAAGTGCTTCAAAACGAAAACTTATTTCAAACAACAGTTTATATGAAGATATGGAAGGAAGTAATGAAAAAATGTTTTAATAGAATTAAATTTATTGAATAAAGCTTTATTGAATTTTGCTGTTTGTAAAAACTGTGGCCATTCTAACTCATCGGAGGCTTCTAAAAGAGATGGAATTGTGTATTACATGGAACTTTTTTGTAATTTTTGCGCAAAAAAAGCATGCTTTCCATACGCCTACTAAATTGAAGAAAAAAATAAACTTTTCCATTAAAATATCAGATTGGTATTTGCTTTCAGATCTATTGGAATAGGTCGTTCAGCTGCAGAAACATTCTGTGAACTTATGAACTTGCCATCTCCACCTGAAAAATTCCGTACTTATACAGAATTGTTGTTCAACTCTTCTAAATTTACCTGTGAAAAATCAATGAGAAATTCTGTTGAGGAAGCAACACGAATAGAAGGTAGACGTGGCATTGCTGTTGCTTTAGATGGTTCATGGCAGAAAAGAGGATACCAGTCCCTCACTGGTATTGTTACAGCTACGAGTGTCGATACTGGAAAAAATATTGACTTTGAAGTGTTTTCGAAACATTGTTGATGCAAAACTGCATTTAATTCTCTTAATGAACCATTATGTATTACTAACTATAGTGGAACAAGTGGAGGCATGGAAGTGAAAGGTGTAACGGCGATATTTGAAAGATCCGAAGCTCAGTATGGCATTCGTTACACAAAATATTTGTTTGTTGGAGATTCAAGATATTTTTCATCAATACTTGCCCTGAGTCCTTATGACACTTAAGTGGAAAAATTAGAGTGTGTTGGGCATATCCAAAAGCGTATGGGTATCCGTCTTTTGGATCTCAAAAGAAAAAACAGAAGAAAAAAATTAAATTAAAAAAGAAGCCTAAGTGAACGCAACCGACTCACATACATTTTAATTTCAAAAATTCTGAGGTATTATCGTATGGCCATTAAAAACAATATCAATGATTTACACAACATGAAAACTGCTGTTTTGACTGTTTATTTCCATCTTTTGTCTACAAATAAGAGCCCTCAACATGGATTGTGTCCCTCGGGTACAAATTCAGAAAGCAAACGCTGAATTTAACGAAAAGCATTATAATCACAAAAAACATACCCATGTGCCATCTTCCCTCATGAATAAAATTAAGCAAATTTTTAGAGATTTAGCTGACCCTAGATTATTAAAAAAATGGCTACATGGAAAGACTTAAAACCAGTTAATAATACCATATGATCAGTCATTCCAAAACCTACATTTGGAAAGTTAAAAACTCTAAAATTAGGGTTAAATACGGCAATTGCACAATTCAATATGGGCCTTGTAGCCAAATTAATCATTTTAAAACATTGTGTTATTGAATCTGGTTTTAATTGTGTGTCATGCTTTAAAAAATTAGATGCACGTAGGATTCGTGTAGCCCAACGAAAGCATTTTGAGATACAAAAAAAGGTTAGATTGCTAAAAATAATGAAAAAAATAAAATTAGAAGAGTCTTTTGTAGAAGCAGAGGGCAAAGAAAATGTTTCATATGCTTTTGGAAAGTATTAAAAAAGGTAAATCGTCAAAAATTACAAATTTTTACTTTAAAGCCTGTTTTCTCAAAATGCAATATTTTTCCCTTTATGTACTTTTTACTCAGAAACTTATTCATGTAGGATCCTCAAATTTTCAGTAAGTATATTTTCAACATGTTTACACATTTTAATGGAGGGGATGAGATATATCTAGCAAACTTTTTAGATAACGTCTTTTTAAGCTGAATTTTAGGGGGGGGGGGAATAGGACATTTTTTAAAAAAAATTCAGAATTATTTT
The DNA here is from genome assembly GCA_019973975.1 of Trichonephila clavata. Classification (NCBI taxonomy): domain Eukaryota; kingdom Metazoa; phylum Arthropoda; class Arachnida; order Araneae; family Nephilidae; genus Trichonephila; species Trichonephila clavata. Next base: position 197,716 of record BMAO01006283.1, on the reverse strand, counting down.
AATTTTTAGTAAAAAGACAAAACCCTCCATTAAAGTCTTATTGATAGTACATATAACCTACTGTAAAAATTTCATCTATGAGAAGCAAGTAGTTTCTGAGAAAAAAATGTACATATACATACGTAATTTAACATGGAGCTCTTATGGAAGTGCCGGACCCCCTTAATGGTTTTTATCGCTGGGTTGTACGAATTATTATGGTTGATAAATAAAAATATGAACAGAATATTAAAAAAAAGAAATGAGCATCAGCGATTTCTATTGGTTGAAGTTGCAACAGTTGAATTAAGGTAACAACCTTGTGAAATAGTGGATATTAATAATGATAGCGAAAGCAAATTTGAGAAAAGGTATGAATATGAAACGCTTGAGGTTTGAAAGGAAAATTTTCAAATGCTACCTAAATAATTAGATCAAGAAAGATAAGAAGCCACAAGTGTAACACAAGACACACTGCGCCCTGTCAAAAAGACATAAGCAAATAAAAGTGCAACATGAAAATTGCCAATCATCAAAGGATAATAAAACTGCAATAACTTAAACAAAATATGACAGTTTTGCCTGCAAATATATTTCCTGTAATTTTAGTTATAAGTGCCTGTGATTGTGTGTCCTTTATTAAAGTCACGCACATTTTTGAAACATTTTGGCTCAATTTGATTGGATTTTTTCTCACGTTATCAAAGAAAAATCGAAAAATCCTTAAAAGTAGGTAAGTATAATTTCTCTTCATTAAATTATTCACTAGAATTACAATTTTTATCCTGTACAATAAAAATAATTATAAAAAAAGGTTTAGGGTGACTCCGTCACCCTGCGCGACCATCAGCATTTATATCTATTGCGTGACTTCTCTCGGTCCAATGAATATTAGATTAAAAGTGTTTGCATTCTAAATTTAACAGCTAGATTTAAAGCTGTTTTTACCCAGATGTACACTGCTTTGTACGAAATCCAGCTTTAGAATTATTCGATCATATGTATATTAATCAGTGATCAATGATCTTGTCCGTATTATAAAGAAATATGGCCAAGGAATTTATAAAATATTTTCCCCAAAAGTTATGTTTTTATTTTTACACACAAAAAATTCGCAATTGAAGAGAAATTTATAAAATAATTGTGTTGAAAATTATGAAATTATTCTGTCGAAAATAATATATATAACAAATTTTATTTGTTCTTATAACAGAATCTAAATTAAATAGAACATTCATTGTCATTTTATCAATTCGTATTAATTGATATGTAGTGATAATTGTCAAATAGTATGGACATCATGAAAAGTTTAAAGATGATTGAATTACTTTCTGTACAAAATACTATTTAAGGTAAACGTTCGCAGTGCGCAAATAAGTTTTAAGACTCGTCCCAGAGCCCAGGTTCTAATGACACCATGAAGTAAATGCGCACGTGTTGTAACGTTCCATAGTCTGCTGATACACTGCCAACAAGTTGAGGGCATTTAGTTAAGTAGTTGAGAGAAGACGAGCATTTGCAGAATGAAGAAAGGAATTTTTTTCATGTTGATTTTTTTAAGATGGAAAAAAAGAGCGGTGAATAAAATTAATGATAAAAGTACTTCGTAGACATACCCAATCTTGAAACAAGTTTACGGTGACTGTTGTTTAAGTAGATCAAATGCTTTTGTGTGGTACAAAAGTTTTTTGAACGGAAGAGATGCGGTAGATGATCAACGTAGTGGAAGACCAATTCCATCCAGGACACCCGAAATTATTGAAAAAGTACGAAATTTCGTGGCATGAGATAGCTGTGCGTCACTGAGATTGAAGGAAGACTCCTTAAGCACCAACAAAAAAACCGATTCGAACCATGCTGCATGAAAATTTGAGTAAAACGGAAGCGGGTGTTATGTTTATTCCACACACTTTAACTCCAAAGCAAAAAGCAATGAGGAGTGCACATTGCAGAGATATCATTTCAGCCGCAGAAAATAATCCAAACTTTATGGTCCGTTGTTACAGGTGATTAAACCTAGTGTTTCCAATACGATTCTGAAGCAAAGCGACAAAATGCGGAATGGAAGTCACGAAATTCACCGCTAGCCAAAAAATCAAGGGAAGTTCCATCCAAAATCACAACAATGTTCATTACGTTCTTCGATAGTATTTGTTCCAACTGGACAAACACTTACAGGTCAGTACTACTTTGCTGTTTTGATGCGTTTGACGACCAAAATTCGTCGCATTCATGCAGACTATCGGACTGAATGCAGTTGGTATTTGTTTCACGACAATGCACTCAGTCACACCTCCCATTTTTCGTCGATTTTTGGCAAAAAATAATATTTGTATGTTGAACCATCCACTGTTATGCACCTGATTTTGCACCCTGTGACTATTCCTGATCACCAAAACTTAAAATAAGGTTAAAAGGGTGTTATTTTGAGAGGATACCTCGACCATACAAGTAGATTAAACGTATGCTTTTCAGATCAATTCACAAAAAGATTTATAACATGTGTTTGATTTGTTAGTAAATTATTGTGAAAAGTGAATTGAAACTGGAGGGTCTTATTTTAAATAAAAGTCCTAACCGGGAATTAATTTCTTGCTTCCATTTCTTTTTACAGACCCAATCTTAAAACATACTTGACACATCGTGTACGAACATATTATTATTTTCTAAATTGATTATGTAAAATATAATTGCTATATGAATAATTTCGTTCGAAGTAAAGTAAGAAGTACGTAGTACGTATAAGTTAAAATACATATGGAAAACCCTTTCTTAATAAGCAGCTCTAGTTCATTTGTAAATTGAATTATCTAATGCACCGAGTATCTTTTAAATGTTTCTTTTCAACTTTTGCCCTTCAAACACGCACAGATTTCAAATTTTATACATTATTATATAAATAAGCTATAATAAGATACATAATTTTTAAAAGATGTTTTGGTATCTCTTAAGTTTAAATTTGGTGCAAAAGTTTAACAGTTATTTCAAATGCGATGTGGAGTAAAATTATAATGGACAAAATGTATTGATAGAAAAAAGTTAAGCAATTACTTTCGGACATAGTTTAAATCTAAGGTTCCCAACCTTATTTGAACTGGTGCCCCCTTTTCTAATGGATATTTCGATACCAACCCTTTCCACTCTGGAGAAATAAGAGTGAACATAATAAATGGTGAAAACAAGCGTTAAATTTTAATACATATTCTATTACTAATAGAATATATATTTAACTTAATTATTTTTCTAAAGCTCCAATTTTTTTTACTTGCGAATCATAAATAAATATTGCCACAAATATATTTAAATGTGTAATATTATGTATTTTAGTTATACACTCATGTCCATAAATTAAGGATAATGAAGTTCAGGCAAAGAAAGAGACAGAAGCAAAACAAATTTGACTTATTTGTAAAGTCTATTTACTAAACAAAAGGTAAAGAGCAAAAAAGATGCTATATGTTTGACATAATTAATAAAAATTTCGATTTTTACTCCCTGGAGCAAATTTTAAAAAAGAACCTATTTACAAAAAAACAGTATAACATGGTTAGTATGATGGTTAATACGGAGTATGTCTCCCGGACGATGTAATACAGGCCTTACAACGCCTACGCATGCTGAGTATCAAATTATCAATCTGATCTTGGGGAATATTACACCACTCATCAAGCAATGCCCTCCGAAGTTCCGGTAGACAGGTGGGAGGGGGTTGACGGGCTGCAATTCGTCGGCCAAGCATATCCTACACGTGCTCTATTGGATTCAAGTCCGGTGAGTATGCTGGCCAATCCATACGGGTGATATCCTCCGATTGAAGGCATTCGTCTACAATGTTTGCACGGTGAGGATGGGCGTTGTCATCCATAAACAGAAATTCAGCACCCATGGCGCCCCGAAACAAACGTACATCTTGTTCCAGAATGACATCTCGATAAATGTGGCCTGTCATCGTTACACTCTGAACATGCAGGTCAGTTCTGGGACCGAGAATAATTCCTCCCCAAACGAGCCATCCTGTACCACCGTGACGGTGTCGTTTAATTGTGTTCTCTTGGTGGTAACGGGTACCTGGTGCTCTCCGTATGAAAGTCCGGCGAGAATCAGACTGCAAACTAAACCTGGACTCGTCGGAAAACATCACACAAGACCAGTGTGGCGGTGTCCACAATGCGTGCTCTCTACTCCAGGTTAATCGCAGGCGACAGTGAGTTGCAGTAAGGGGAACACATCTGACAGGCCTACGAGCATATAGACCAATGTGCCCTAAGCGTCTGTACACGGTCTGCCTTGAAACTGTCGTACCGGTAGCCGAAGAGAGCTGACGAGATAGGTCTGATGCTGTGCTCCATCTGTTTCTTTTGGCAGTAACTGCCAAATACTGCTCCTCATGCGGCGTTGTAACTCGGGGGCGACCTTGCTGTAACATCTACTCACATTACCATCATCTTGGAATCGTTGCCAAAGCCTGGAGATGACACTCTGGGCGATTCCAAGTTCCTCGGATACTTCCAGCTGGGTACGTCCACATTCCTGTCGTCCTATAATTCTACCACGTAAAAAATCATCCAAATGCTTCCTTTGTGCCATAACTATGCGGTTATTGCACTGAAAGGCTTTTGAAGCGCCTGTGAACAATTTTACTTCTTTGCCACCCATTCCTTATATACCCCTCTCTTACACTTTTGTCATTGTGACGAACTATCCGCGCTATCTGGTGGTTTCCTGTAATTTGTCTAATCTTCTTCAAGATGTGTGTGATAATTCTGTAGGTGAAATTTTTATTTTAGAGTTCAATTTCTGTGTGATTTTGAATTATCCTTAATTTATGGACATGAGTGTAGATAGGATATTGTTGGAATTGAAACACGCTACTGAATTTCTTCTTCAATTTAAAGAGCGGAATAAAAGATTTTTAGCTTATCTGTTATAAAGACAGGCAGGGATTTTGATGATACGAAGTAATTCATAATAAACTATTGCTCTCAAGTAAATATAAATTGATAGTTTAAGCCTTTGAAGAATCACGTTAATTCCTGGTTAACATATTTAATTATGTTTCTTGTGGATAATATACGTAATGAAATGCAGTGGACGAAACGTTTTTCCTACTTCTCGCAGACAAAGACAATTTGTGCACTACCGAAATTAAAATTCACTATGTCATTCAATTTAATGTAGGTCTAAACGTTATGTAATCTTTAAATTTTTCCTCTACTTCCCGAACTACTGAAATTTGTTAATTTTTGTACCTGTGATATAAAATGATTTAAATACATACAATTAACATAGTAAACAGTACTAAAGTTTACTTTTGTTAGTACATAATCAGCGTATTTTCTTAGTCTTTTTTAGACCGTATTTGGTTAATCTGCTCAAGCCCCTACGTGCCATCTCAACGCCCCCTAATTTTCTCTGGGTCTTTTACTGCCCCCCTGAAAGCTTCAAAAGCCCACAAGGGTGGGTAATCGCCCACGTTGAAAACCTATGGTTTAAATCATTTAAATCTAAGTCAGAAATAGTTTGTCTATTCATTTCCATTAGTAGTAAAATATATCAAGTCTTTTTTCTTGTTAAGTACTGAAATTGCAATCCCAAAGTGCCCGAAGGATTTTTAATTTCAATAGATTTTGATTATTTGACAAACATGGGCATCAACAAGAAATCCTAAGGAATTCTCATTTGATTACGTTCTATATTGCATTCCCATACGGTAATGTTAACTGAATGGTCAGGGCCATGGGTAGCGTAGAGGCTAGACACCCAGCATCGGACTCCAGACCATCGGGCCTGTGTTCGATGCCCGATGCAACCAAATATCCTCCGAGTGTACACGGAGCACGTGCTCGATAAATCAGTGGTACCGAAAGTCTTGTGAGCGGTCGTAGCCGAAACCACGAGTGCAGGGGGGTGGGGAATATCCCTTCTCCAGTTATATGCCTAAATTGTGGAGGTGGTGATAGATGGTGCCACCATCTATCGTTAAGAAGTCCAATCTGTCTCACTGGCTCTAACAACTTTCATTCCTTCCCTTCGACAGCTGAATGGTCATAGTCATAAACTCTTGGTCGTAGGTTTCAGTACTATTTGCGTGTCTGTTGTGATGTGGGGCTGATGCGCGTTAAATCTATCGAAGCTCAAAATCCTCATGGTTGCGTAATGTTGAAGCTAGTAAATGAATTGTTCGCTCAGGTGTAGTCTACATCACTTGGCCAGAGTTCAAAATTACGAGGTCCGTCACGAACAGCTCTAAGGCAGATTCAGTGTGTGTCTTTAAAAAAGGTTAAATCGATCTCTCTCATTGGTCATATATACATAGAAAGAGAAAGATGTATGTATACATTGAAATACTCTATTTTTGTGTCATTTAAATCAGTGGTCTTCAACCTCGGGCTCCTGACCGATGCTGGTCCGTGTACCACATGGTGCCGTTCAGTCCAGGGAATATTAAATTATTCCCATTTTATTAACCGTGGTTTATTTCTACCGGGTTTGTGAGACTTTCCACGGAAATCACTTTACATTCCATGTTATTCCATTACTTTGTGGCGGATCTATACGCGTCCTTCCATTAACCTCTGGGGAATTCTTTCGGGCCAGTATTTTCAACCAACCTTCTCCGACGGGCAGAAAGTGGGAAAGTTTAATATATATCTATTCTTTATTCGCGAGTCTGGGAGATTGGAAATTGTAAATAGATTGGAAGTGAAGTAAATCAGCAATGAAACGTATACGTAAACAGTGTAAGAAGCCAGAAGTTGGAATATTAAGAAAGTGATAAGATTAACTATTGGGGGCGTGTTAAAGTCAATGCCAAATAGTTCAAATACTGTGATCTTAAATCAAGCCGATGTTTAGTAAGTTAAACTAATAGTGCGGTCTTTAAATACTTAAGCTCTGTATAAAGTTATATTAAAAGGAGAGCTGCATGATTGAATATATTCTCCCCAACGCCATTTCGTCTCACTCCCGTTCTATTACTCAATAAGGTTATCTTGTTCAAGTGTTGAATGTAGTGATATTCAATAACTGAGTTGAATATAGTGATATTCAATAACTGAGTTGAATATAGTGATATTCAATAACTGAGTTGAATATAGTGATAAATAAAATAATTGAAGTTCATCATGTCATCTAAGCATTTAGTTCCTCCCACACCTCTAGACGGGTCACAGGAAAGAAGGGACGTAAATTCTTTATAACTTTATATTTTTTTTTGGAGCAAACTGTATTTTATTCTGAAGGCATTAATATATATAAATACAATTCAATAAAAATTACTAAATTAAAGGTATGTAAACTATAAGCAATCAACGTCCATCACCTTTAGAGGGCCGCGGAAAAATTATCAAGCATTGAAGGGTCCGTAATTTTAATTGTATTAAACAATTATTTAGAAAACGCAGTAATTTACTAATAATATTATGAACAAACGAAAGTATCTTAAAGGTCCCTAATTAGATGCAATTAGGATCGAATATTTGCAAACTGATTTAAATGTATTTAATTGCTATAAGGGAGTAATGGTTGTTATCTTGTTTCATAGTACAGTCGCATGTTGTAAAATTTCAGTGCTAGATACTGTATTGGTAAATTATATTTAAAAAAAGAATTTTTAGGTTACTTTTCCCTTTTTTCTATTTCATAAATTTAACTTTAAATTAAGACTTATGAAGAATTTACGTCCCTTCTTTCCTGTAACCTGAGTGTAGGAGAAACTAAATTATCAGACAACATGATGAACCTCAATTATTTTATTTATCACTCTATTCACCTCAGACACAAACAATACTTAAACAAGATAAATTTAATCAGCAATAGAATGGGAGTGAGACGAGATTACGGGGGAGGGGGGGGGGAGAATATATTCAATCATGCAGCTCTACCTTTAAGATAACTTTATACAGAGCTTACGTATTTAATGACCGCACTATTAGTTTAAATTTACAAACATCGACTTGATTTAAAATCACAGTACTTGAACTCTTGCAGTGTTCTATTTTATGCACGTTGACTCTAACACCCCTCCAATAGTTAAACTAAGCGCTTTCTCAATATTCCAACTTCTGGCTTCCCACAGTGTTGTCGTATACGTTTCACTGTCGATTTACGTCACTTCCAATCTATTCACAATTCGCTAATTTCCAAACTCGCGAATAAAGAATGCATATATTAAACTTAACTTGCATATCACGCTTTCTGCCCTCCGGAGAAGGTTGGTTAAGAAATGCTGGCCCAAAATAATTCCCCAGATGTTAATTGAAGGACGCGTATAGATCCGTCACAGACTTAGATTAAAATATGCCTCCATCTGGAACGAGTTCAAATAATGTCTCCACTTGTGTGGCTACTTAATCTAAGTTGATTCCAAAATTTCCTAAGGTACAGTTTGCCTGAAATTTAAAAATAAGCCACGTAATCATGGTCGTGAACTCATGACTCGCGTTACTTCCTTCGAGCCATGAGTTCAAATTTTGAAGCCCTTAAATACCCTCAATGTAGAAAAACTGAATTATATTAAATCTAGACTCGAAATCAACACTTTGGTGTGATGTGGAAGCTTGGAGAGCTTGGTGGCTGCTCTTGTCACTTGACTGTGGCTCAAAATTAGGCAAGCCGCCAGTAATCTCGTTTCGTTACGAAGTGCTACATAATAGACAATGGATCTGAAGATCATACAGAAAACAAAGAAATGGCACCAAAAAAATTTAACACGTACTTTTGGCTTATATTAGAATAAGCTATTTTTGCTTGTTTCTGAATCAAAAATGAAATAACAATTTGAAAAATTAAAAGTAAATGAATAAATTTTAATTCAAACTTTTTTCTGGCTTCCGATTCCTTTATAATTTTGAGTTACGATCAGATGCCAAGGTCAGTTTCTGAGCTGGCACCCTACACTCAACTTTTACCCAAGCCATGCCAATCTTAAGATTGATAGTTTTGATTTGACTTTGGATTAACGTCGCACTCTAAAACATGGCTTTTTTTAGGAAGACGACATAATTGTGTTACTTTCGGTCAAGTGATGAGGACGACATCTGAGTTGACAGCTCCTTCTCCAAACTATCCCACTACACCAGCGGCTCCGATAAACTTAACAAAGTAAATTTATGTAAATACATGCAGGGTGTTCAAAACTGTGCAAAGTCAAATTCCTCGTTAGAGTACATAAAAAGTGCCCAGAGAGCTTCACTTGTATGTTACATAGTTTACAAGAAAAATACGATAAATGATGATGAATGAATGAGGATGCATGAGGGTTCATGACGAGGCTCCGGCACATTTCTGTACTTCTGTAAGTGATTGGCTGCACATGATATACTCCAGTCACTGGATAGGACAAATGGGTCTGGTTCTACGACCATCAGGATCACCAGATTTCACACAGTTGAATTATTTTCCCTACGAGGCAATCTTAAGAAATTTGTGTGTCGAGACGTTGTGACTGCACAAACGAATTTTGTAGCTCGTCTGCTGTATTTGGTGGACACGGCACTGCTGTGACGTTTGCCTTTATACAATCCACGTTAAGCTTAAGCTTGCCACCTCGATATGCACGGTAGGGAACTTTGAAGATCTGCCTTTTTAAATATTTGAACATACTGCTGTTGATATGTGCAATACGGAGTGTTTTACTTGCACCGGCTGTGACGTCATACTTTGCTTTTCGTATTTTTCTCATAAACTATAAAACGTACTTGGACACCTTGTATATAGATTAACTGAAGCCTAAATCCAATGAGATAAAAAGGAAATAGATTCACACACACACACAAAACATTTAATTATTTAAACCCCTGGATACGATGTACTTTGATATAAATATGAACCAACAGCCTTCAAAAATAGCGAAAAAAATTATATTCCTCTATTACTCCAGTTATTATTTTAATTATGAATTATCTCAAACAACTGAAAAAAATTCTAATGCTTCATTCATTTAAAAAACCCTTTAATTTAATAGAGGAAATATGTAAAGAAAATGCATTTAAAATTGATATTAAGATCTTTCAATATTTAAATAGGATTTCGTATTTTTAATTTTTAAAATGTATCCGCATCTAAATTAATCAATGTGAATGTACTGTAACCTTTAATTAATTTTTATTGACAAAAAAATTGGTGGGTGAGGAAAGAGAGAGGTTTACCCCCAGCAGGATGAATAATTAAGTTGAAATTTTTAATGCAGATGTAACGAGCCATCCACTATCTATGATGGAGAGACAGCGATGTGGTAATTATAATGCCATTAAGGTGGTCGTCTGGGTTAACGATCACCTATCGAGGCTAGAGCAAGGTCTCTGGAGGAAAAGTCGTTGCTGGCGGTGATGACACATTTGACTTTCGTCTTTTCACGCTCGTCCCATTTCTCCTTCGACCACCAAACGCTTTCTTCCGTTTCATGTGAACTAGACTTTCTTCTCTCTGTAGTGAGAATGGGCTTGCAGAAGATGCACTCTAAAACTGAGGAGAGTTCTGTGGAACCCAAAAGCATGCTGGGATTTAGGACTATTTGGAAATTTTAATACTAAAATGAAAAAAAAAATGAATTATGATGCTTTAGAAGAGTGGGGTGGAATACGGCAACGGCTTGCTATCTAAGTAAGTCGACCCTTTACAGGACGGACAACGATAGTTCTACCGAAAGGAATAGTCTTGCAACGAATAGGCTTCTGAAAAGGAACTGTTCCATCTTACCTGTTTTCTGGACATTCTATCTCTTGACCTTTGCTATGGAAGCTCGGTATCCCTGAGTGAAAAATAAATTAAAGAATCATTGAACCGAACTATTTTGTTTTCAGACGAGAGGAGGAGTATAAAATTCTGTTTTTCCCACTTTCTTTCTTACGTTCTGAACTACATAGATCTCCACTCTTCAACAGGTGAAAAGTCCATTTTGTCGTTGGCATTGTTCGAAGAGACATGGAGAAGTCAATAATTATTATTAATAAAGGGGAAGGGGATGCAGCATAGCCGAACTCCTGTTCTGAAGTTCTGATCAAACTTCCCATGTCCTTAAAATTAACTAAAATTTCTTTTGAAACTCTACGCGTGTTATCGTTTAGGTTTAAAACTTTTTTATGGGCCCCGGAAGGGAAATGATCATTACTATTATTATTATATCTAACAGACTTGCGATCACTATCTACAACTTGGAGCTATTCTTCAAGTCCCTAGGAAAGGCATCAAACTGGGACAGTACCATATATCAGTTAGATTTAAATCTAACACAGCGGTTCTTAAGCTTTCGATCAACGCGGCGCCCCTTTACGTCACCTCCCTCTAAGATTTTGAATACCTGTCCCTGACTCCCAACACATGGCTGAGTGATTTAAATGCAATCATTATCATATTGCATATTGGCTTGCTATGAATCCAGTTCTGTTGTTGTTACTAGTGCAATCTGTCTGACGTAGTCAGATAGAGGACCACGAAATTCATCATGGCATTGGGCTAGATTGTATGCCTGTCGCTAACCGTAGCTTTGAGCCTCATGGAACACCCTGGGAGTGGTCAGTTCGAACCCAGGCCCTACGGCACAGCAGTCAGCATCGCTAACCACTTTACCGGATGGGCGACATGAATCCAGTTCTTAATTTTTGTGCAAATATTCCTACAATTTTTTGAAAGTTTTTTCATTACATTTTATGTAAACAGCTTAAAAAAATGATATACTGATTTAATATTCTTGATCGAAATACATGTTCTAGTAGAGTATTTTCCTTGGGTGTAATTTAGAGATCTAGTTTAGGAAGAACATATTTCAAATTTTTCATGAGGCCTTTCGGCGTCTGCACAAGAGAAAAATCTAAGCATTAAATGAAAGAACTTTGCGAACACCGCTGCGGAATCCCGGGGGTACACGAGCCACAGTTTAAGAAGCACTGCTCTAACAGATTAAAAAAAAGTAGGGTCAGTTATAATCTTCTATTTACTGCTTTTCTAATCAGTTGTTTCTTATTGTTACTTTGCTGGTTTTAGTGGGGTGATACCCCATCAACAAGGATAACATTAAAGATATATTTTATTGAGTTTCCAAAAGGTTTATTAGGAAGATACAACTACGAAGTCCATAGGAAGTGCGTTTAATTTCAGTTTGATTAAAATGTATTGATGATGGTAAATGATCGGGTAAGAAATATGCCAGGTACTTATTCATGGCTTGCAGTTAAATATTAACTGTAACTTGGAGTAGAAAAGTGGCTAAAGCGTCGAGTTTATGGTCAACGTCATTCGGACCTCATTATACAAGACTTAATTCCACTGAAGATTGGTACTATAGTAGCCTAGAGGTCATGGTCAGAAACTCATATCGAGTCGTGTGTTCAAGTCCTGATGTCACTGAATATCCTGCGTACCGAGGGACTAATGTTCACTAAATCTGCTGAGGCTCAAAGTACTTATATGAAATGTTGTTAATGTTGTTGGCGTGTCCATAATGTGCAGAATTATAAAAAAAAAGAAGCTTTAGATCGCTCAGAAGCTGTTGAAGAAAGCTTTGGCAATCTCAACAGCTTTACCAGAGAAGAACAAATCTTCTGGGTCTTCTAGGCTGATCTTGAAAATTCTGGCTTGAATTGCTGGGCAGCTGAGGATATGTTGTGGAGACAGTTGAACATTAGGACAGTTTGGGCAATGATTTGTGTAACTTCTTTGTTCGTCAGTTGAGATTTTCAATTCTTTCGCATGCTTTGTTCTAAGTGTAGTTATTACTGATGCTATTGTACAGTTGCAATTTAGAGCTGGGATGGAATATTTAAAATTATTGTTCAAAAGCTTACGGCTGGCAACTGCATTGGCGTCAATGAGGGTCATGAGGTTAGATGATTGAAGGCAAGCTCTGGATTTTTTGTTAAGTACATCGGCGTTCTCATTACCGAAGATATTTACGTGGGCTGGTATCCATTGTAGCGTGCAAGATTTCTTTTCTGTGATAATTTATCGATGGAATGAATAATTTTGTTGCTGATTTGGCACTTGCCCTTCTGGATGGCTTGAAACGCAGATCTTGAATCTGTGAAGATGACGATGCCGCTGGATTCTTGGAAGCATTTATAAAGAAAAATCTCCAATGCACTCTTGATAACAGTGAGTTCGCGTGTGTAGTTGGATGCGATTATCCCTATTTGTATCTTATGGCACTCTCTCTGTTTGGAGAAATAAAGAAGACACCTGCACCTCCTTTATCAAGATTGGCAATGCTTTCAGTATCAGTATAAGATATTTCATTAAAGACTCCACTAATAGTATTTTATTGCAAATAAATATTGCAATATTTTTCTTTTTTAAGGCTGTGAAGTATTATTTTGCTTAAATATGGAGTGATTCAATATTTTTAAACATGAGAACAGTAATAACCCGAACTAACGAGGAGGGTGGGACTGAGTGATCCCCGGGAATTTGAATTCGAGTAGGTCAGGGTATAATTTCGCATAAAAACACATATAAATTATTTTTGGTTAGAGCCGGAGATGAAAGAAAATAATAATTTAGAAAAAAAGTTTTAATAGGAATTTAAATAACACAAATACAAAACCTCAAACCGGTTACTTTAACGTAGAAGGTTTCATAAAACCTAACGAAGCAGTCTGCCGGCTCAAAATTTCCTCGTTCTAATATGTCTATACATTTTTATATTCATTACTTCGGTGAATAAATACGCTCATCTTTGGACTTTATATTTTCTAAAATTTATAATACTTTTTCAATTAAACTGAAGCATGTTTAATTCCCAACCGTCCTTTGTTCTTCTAATTGAACTAGGGATAAAGACTCAAGATCTTCAATGTATTGCTCATGCTCACGGATTTCTATGAGCTCATCCATTGTCAGCTCCTAATGGTGGGAATCAAGTAATTTTCGACCTTCATTACTATCCACTTCTGAGCTTATTTGCCTGGAAAAATCGAAAAATTCTTCTATCACATTATTAATTTCACCAGGGTTTGGTAGTCAGCGAAGGAAAAATAGGACACAGTGTGAAAACATCGAGTTGGGTAGCGCTTGGGATAACGTAAGTTGAGGTATTATGTGCATTTCATTTCTCAAGTGCCGTGCTATCTTGATGATAAAGTTGTGACCGACTTCCTGTTGAAGTCGCTCCCTCACAGTCCTCCTGCCTAACGGGGGGGGGGACAAATCATGACCAGAAGATTCTATAATAATTAGTATTTTATTATTATTCAAGCACTCAAATCAACCACAAGAGGATGCCCTGTGAGTGGTATAAAGAAAGCAATAAACTCTAAGCGAACTAGCGTAAGTAATCAGTTTAATTTAACCTAATCTATCTTAGACAATAAATTCCCGATCTACTAATTCAGTATAGCGGCAAACTCCTCTCTTAACTCAAGTTGTGAAAATCCATTAAATATCACCTTCGTAACACCGGAACAGTTTCTCCGCTCCTTCTCCTACAATTACAAAACCCTGACTTTATATAGACTAACTAATCTCCATATTAGGGTTTCTTCTTGAGAGGGATGGCTGTGAATTAACGCGAATGCTAGCCCAAAGTTTCCCCAAGAGGATCAGTGTGAAGGTCGCGTAAAGATCCGTCACAAAGTATTGATTCATCAGCTTAAGGTATCGTATTTGAGTCCTAAGTTCACTAAACGTTTCACATAAAACAATGTATAATTCAGTTTATATTTAATAATATATCAAAATGACTGGAAGTTAAAAAATAACGTAACTTAATTCATAGAATCCATAAATGGGGCATTGTTGAATAATCCATAAGAACAATGAAACATCCTGGATTACTGAAGAGATTTGCTCCAGCCTGTTTAGATTACAGGAGTTAGATAAAGTCTGCTTCCTCCAATGGTTACCTGCACATGTTAGTATTATAAGCAATGAAAATGCGGATAAACTGGCAATAAAAAGCTAGAAATATTAATAATGACAACTTTGTCAACGTTATTTTACTAGACGCAAATGCTGTCACAAACTTCAAATTCAGAAAGAAGTCAATTCATGTAAAGCATCACATTTGTAATATAAGTGGAGACCACCTTATTACAAAGACTATTGCTAGGTTAAGAACAGGTCATCGCAGAGAGAAATGAAGATTAATAGGGATGGTAGGAGAACTTAAAGGAATTGTGATAACTGTTTAGATACAGAGATAACATACTCGTATTTTTGAGTGTCCAGCTATTTTTGCTGCCCTACAAGAAATAGAGGTCCTGTTTTCGTCCACAAACCTCTATGTAGGTAATATTTTTTTTATTTGCAAGGGCGGATTACGAAACAAGTGTAAACAAAATCAGAAATAGAGAATATTTTCAAAAAAGAAGAAACAAAAATAAAAATTTAAAATTAAGTCCACAGTATAGTCTATGAATCACACATTTTACGTCTGGACTCCTAATATCTGCTCCACATGGATCCAGCGCTGAATGCAAGGCATCGTGTGAAAAAAATGGCTTTCTTCCTTGGGGTCGCACAGTTTACAAAATGAACTCTGGGAAATGCCTATCATGTTTAGATGCTTGGATAGGCAGTCGTGGCCAGTGGCTATTCGAAAATCAGCCACAGCTCTATCTCTTGGCCATTTTGGAATTTGAAGGAGTTTGCTAAATCAAACTTTTTGATTATTCTTTTGATTGAATTTGGACCAGAAGTGTTCTCTGTAGTACTTCTTCATAAATCTTTTGGCACTATAAAAAAGAACTGTATCGTGTTAAAGATTTGAAAGATTTTTGTTCTTTTCTTCGCCAAGCAATCGGCATTTTCATTCTCATCAATTCCACAGTACGATGGAATCCATTGCATGGCGATGTCTGTATGGAATTGAAGTAAATCGTCAATTAACAGTTGACATTTTAGTATATCTTCTGATGAAGGTGCCTCAATGGAAGATATATGTAGATAATATTGAACTGATTGCCAGAACAGTCATCTGGATCCATGGTACTGGCTAATTTGGTCTCGTCATTGATATAACGTCATCATGACCAATGAAACAAGCAGAACGGTATAATTAAATAAACCCTGTTTGTTTTAATTTTCCAATAAGCTACATATGATGATAAAGACAATTTTTACGAATAGAATGTAACACATTTTTTATTATTAATTCTATCAAAAGTCTTCCTGAGGCCTACGGTACTTTTATTTCAACTACACTTTAAAGTAATTTTTATCAATTACATTGAATTTTTGAGGGTGTGCTACTAACACATGGTTGTACTTATGCCTTTGGGCAATTAAAAACCATAAAGTACATCACTGAATTCTAAACAACACATGGAGCTCTAGTTCGATTTACACTAGATTAAATCCAAATTGTCGAATTGCGATTTAAAGAATTAAAAACAGAGCATAATAGTATTAATTGTTTGTCATTTTTACAGTACATCATAATAGGTTAAACACAAAATTAGTTAGTAAAAAATTATGTGAAATATTTTGGGGTGTGGTTTTAAATTTACTGCTATAACGTCTCGAGAAATATCAATTTTCCTCATAGATGGTTATATATTGCATTCAATGTGAAGACAAGATTCACGTACTTCGAATCGTGAAACAAGTCTATAAAGATAAACCGTAACAATAAGAACAAAGATATGTTGTTTTATGAAACCCAACTTGTTAAATGAAGTGTGTCGATTCGGTAAATGGGGCTAGATTTTTCAAGAGATTAATCTAATCTACAAGGATCTAGAGAACTGCAAGGTCGTTAGAGGAATATCCCTTTCTCAGTTGCCGCCTGTCATTTTGGTATTCAAAAATCCTTTATTCACAAGTGTGAAGAATTCATACACATAATTTATTTAGGGGATTGAAATCATTTTCAAAATGTTTAATTTTGACTGATACAGGAAAACACTTTTTCTTCGATATTCTTGAATTGGATAATAACATTAATATACATACATCCTTTAAAAATAAGGCGTATGTAAACGACAATTATTTTAACATAATTTTTTTTTAATATTTTTCGAAATTTTTCATATTTAGAGTTTTATTGGGGATGGATGCACCTTTTTCAAATTATTAGGGTCTACTTTTGGATTCACTCTTTCAATTTACTTATTGTTAGTATTTTTCTGATTCGACACAAACAACGTTGACTCCGAGCTTTCTGCCATTTACTATCGATGCTCAAACGTCCTCTCATTGATGTGGTGTGGAAGTTATAGGACAAGTGAGTGCCACCTCAGGTGTCGTCATCGCCATTTGACCATGGTTCAAAATTTTGAGTTAAAAGGCCTAGAGTAGCTGAATAGTGCCATGGTTATATTCACTCATTCATTCTATCATAAACAGCTTTGTTACCGTAGCCATACAGATTTACGCGAAAGAAAATATTGCACATCAATGACAGGGAAGCATGCAGCTACTTTTCATTCAAATGGATCAAAAGATTATTTTATGGTCCTGCATGGAATTTAAAGGACTGACGTATTAATTCCGGTTTTATCCTGATCTATTAACTGGGATTCAAAACGAAACATTTTATCTCCAATTACTATAGTCGTTAGTACCGTGTGGTTATAATTAAAGTTACACTGTTCAGAGATCTGTGGAACCTGTTCAGCTGAATCAGGTCTTGATAAAAACTTGGAATATAAGCATTATATACCATGGGGAAAATATTTCTACAATAAAAAATGTAGCACAAAATTTGAACTTCAGGTGGCTTTATCGAATATTCCTTATTGAATCCGTAAACCCTCTAAATAAACTTGTAATCATTCAGCGTTCATTTGTCATTGTTAATTATGCCCTTACAAAAAAAAAGATTGAACTTTACTCGTAAAACTGTTTTATCAGAACGGCAGCAACCACTTAGCTGTTCTGCGTGAATATTGACGTTTAAAGGATGGGCGAAAAGGCTCCATATCATGGAATGGTTTGAGGAAGATGATAATGAAATTTGAAGAGACTTGAGATTTAGGTGTGCTGCCCGGAAGAAGACAGAAACCATTTGGGACTGAAGCTATCGAAGAAGTCGCTACTGCTGAGGTTGAAAGAGACTCCATTTCCATCTATTCTTTAGCATGTTGTTGATCAGTGTCACGTGGGTTGGAGATTCCGTTTTCGACAGTACCAAAAACTATGCGATACATTTTAAAATGGTATCCATATAAGATCCACGTGATACCTATGCTGAAACCTCAATCCGAGAATGGAAGGTGATGACACTTGGCCTTGTAAAATTCTATAGTTAGTTGCGGCATATGTTTATTTAGATGGAGCTGTGAATAGTCAAAGTTGCCGCATATGGGGTACTTCTCCTCCTATTATGCTCTACATCAAGAACCACTGCATTTTGATTAAGTGAATGCTTGGTGTAGATTTATTGCTGAGTTTATCCTCAGACCTATTTCTTTGTAACTCTCTCTCCACAAAGTCCTAAAAGATAATACAGTGAACTCCTGCAACAACAGGTCATCCCTGCTATACAGGAACTACAATGTTTGCAATCCACTATCGTCATGCAAAATGGAACAACTCCTCACGTTGGGCGCCAAGTCAAAGCACTGCTTAGTGCTAACTTTGGCGATAATCGTGTATTCTCCAACACGATTATCGCCAAACACATTTTCCGGATGCATGGCCTTCTCGTTCACCCAGCTTAAATCCTTGTGATTTATGGTTAAGGGAATTCCTAAATTACCGTGTTTATAGAGGAGGAATTAGGACTTTATCTCATTTGAAAGCTAGCTTTATACTCTATGTGGGTGAAATCCCTCGTGAGTTGCTTCGCGTTACCTTAAAAACGCTGTAATGCACTTTCAACACGTTATTTATGTCAATGGATCACACATTGAGCATATTCTGTAATTGAATAAATTTTTACGAATCTTATATTTTTTCCCTCTCTGGGCACTGCATTTAGTTCTTGTGGGCAAAATTCTAACTATTTTTCCCCAGAAACCTTTCCCCCATGGTCCATATAGCATACATTCCAATTTGCATTAAAATCCGATAAGAACTGGTTCTACAGGCCTCTGAATAGTGTAACTTTAATCATGAAGACCCGGTACAAATAAAATAAGTTATATATGGTACCGTAAATATTTTGTTTTCTAAATAATTGCTTTTCTTTTAAACTGATTCAATATGCGCCTTACTTTGTCACGCTAACGGGTTAGCAACTGTCATTCTTGTCTTCAATTAGGTAGTCGAGTAGTACTGGTCTCGAACTCGTGATAGACATTGTCCAGGCATGGTTTCGAGTCATGAACCACAATTTATATAGATCAAATATCTTTTATTGATTGAATGTGGAAATTTATAGAGGCACATGTGCCAAATAAGGTGCCATCCTCGTTCAAAATTACGAAATCCTTCACCAATAGCTCTCGTGTTTTCAGAATGCACAATCAAACACTTAAGCAATCATTTTTTTTTTGCCCAAAAGGTTCCAAAAAAAAGGAAATTTTTTTTATTGCATATAACTCAGGGCAATATATACTTAACAGCAGGCGAAAAGGGACGAATTGTATTTTAATTTCTCATTATAAAGTTTTCTGCCTATTTTTTTCTTTTATAATTGTAGAACACAAAACCCCCTAAATGTTTGCTTTTTATAAGTACACCCTGCATGCTATGAAGGATGTTTCATATATCTTAAAAGAATTTCTCTCATACTTACAAAAAAAAATCATATTAGTACCTCTGTTTCAAATGGCTGAGGGTTTTGTGTATGTGTGTGTGGGGGGGGTATGCATACATATACATGCATACACAATTTGAAACATGGTGTAATACTGAATCTTACATTGCAATGGGACAGAGATAACTTTTTCACTTATTCTTAAGCAACAAAGTGCATATTGCCATGAACATCCCTGTACAGTAACGAATATTTTCAAGAATCTAAATTCCTTCCTTCAAAGAAAAATGCCCGCCTTCAGAGCAAAGAAAGTCCCGGATGACAGGTATTTCAGTACTTCTGAATATGCATCTCTTGAAAACACTACCACTAATAAACTCTCTATTAGAATTAAAAATATGTGCAAATCTAAGATGAAAGAAGAAATCAAATCAAAGCCCGTACAGCATACACGCAAACCGTTTGTGGCCAGCTTTTAGTAGCCCGTGCGGTGTACGGGCAAACCAGTTAAGGTATCCGACTACCCTAAAAATGTGAACTTTGCCAAAAATTGACAAATTTTTTTATGATTTTATTTTATAGGCCATTTTATCAGCTTTATAAAAATACCAAGTTTATCTTTTCCCATTTTATAGAACAAAAACACAAGTGTTTTAGTAAAAGCAGATGCCATTACTTTGAGCAAGATGTCACACCTTAAAACGCGTTTGACTCAAAATGTGATTCTTTGAAAATGCTCAAACGGTGTCAGCGATTGCTCAAAAAGTTTTGAAAATAATTAACTGAAATTTTTTGTGTAAGATCTGCATAATAGTAGAAGTGTTCTAACCTTCAGATTTATCAATCACTATTTTATTACCAAATTTGCAGTCCCTTAGGTGAATATAATTACTGTTCTTTAAGCAATTTCATATAATAACTAAGATAAAGTGCTCTAGCTTTTGTAAAAATTAAAATATCTCTTATCTTGAAGGTCATTTCGACAATGAATAACATAGCAAGCAACACATCAGAATTGAAAAATTGAAAATATTGTATATTCATAAGCCTTTGTACAGAATACATCATGTTTATGTTACTTTTTGTCAATTTTGACCCATTTTTTCCCCATTTTAGTTATAAAATTTATTTTTCTCTTCTAAATTTTAGCATATTTTTCTTCAAATGTACTAAACCAATCTAAAAACAACAAAAAAAAAATCCCATATCTCTATTTTTTATAGAAAAAGTTGTCGCGACCAGTCGGATACCTTTAAGAGGTTATTGAACAATCAATCAATCTTTTCTTTCATAAATCCATCGTGAATACTAAGTACTTCTTGCTTTTGAAATGATAATTTTGATTTTTGTGAACACTATCTGATAAATTATATAAATTCTCATTATTATATAATTATTCAATCTTTTGCATTTATTAAAGTACAATTTAAAAAAAAAATGTTTCAAAAATTGCAAAATTGCGTGAGCAAATATTTCACAAGCCTATTTAAGGAAACGTCTTTCATTTCCATAAATCCGGGATTTCACTTTACTTTTTCTTGTTAAAAATCCAAATGCCGAAGCAGTCAATGCTTCTTTCAAAAGTTAAAGGCTTTCCCTGCTTCGCTGATCTCATCCTACTTCTCTGTAGGATTATTTCGGAGGGATACTTTTGGTATCTAATTCCAGAAATCGAAAACTTATTAAAAAAAATACCTTGCTTAGAAATGAGAGAGATATAACTTATAATTCTCTCTCGAACTGCTTACTCATTCTTTCATTGACCTCGATTTTATGCTCAAAAACGTGAAAAGGAAAACAAATTTATCAAATATGTGAAACTGTTTTTCCCTAGTTTAAATACTTTTTAAGAGAGTTTCCCACAAATGTTCGCTGCGTCAGACGGACTGATAGATCAAAATGTTCCAGTCGATAATTTTTACCAATTATGGAGTCAAATAATTATTCTCGGATAAAATAAGGCTGTCGATGAGAGTATCTTTCTTTCAATAAGTCTTGTGAAATGTTGAGTTAAAATCACAGGTAAATTTTTTTCAGATGAACTGCTGTCTTAATTTTACTATCTTAATTTTTCTCTGTTTAATATTAATTATCAAAATACTTTAAAATACATATAAAAATTTTCGATATGTAAATCACCAAACGAAAAAAATATTCATCCTAGAGGAAAATGTTTATCATAAAACAAATTTTTAGGAGTGAGTGAATATTAACGTCGCGCTGTTCAGGTAAGCGAGGGCTTTTGACGACGGACCTCGTCATTTTGAGCCATGGTCAAGGATACCTGAGCTGGCACCCCTCTCTCCTAACTATCACACCACACCAACGGGAGGGCGTTTGATCTCTCGACATATTTTTTGTGCATCGCGTTCCTACACGGCGGGTCTTCAGCTGAACCAGGCTCGAACTTATGGCATGCCGGCCATGAGTCCTTTGATTTGGACAATTGGCCACACAAATCTTTAGGAAGTTGCTTTATGTATTTTTTGTATGTATAAATTTTACCAAATATTAAAATATCCTTACTCGTTACAAAAAATAAGAACTGGTTATTTTTTGCTTGTATTTTTTTAATTATGTCAATGCCTCTTAATTATATCTATAACTAAATTATTAGTACAGGAAATTATATATAAAAATGAATGACTAATTATTTTTGTAGAATTAAAATAAATCCTCTCTTCTTTCTTCTGTATGTATATATATATATAGTAGTATATTAGTATACTAGTTTAGTAATTAATAATACATTATTTTTTTCTACTTTCATGCTTCAATGCATATAAAATTGACAAATATTGACAAAAATGGTTTTTTGATAAATGTTATTTTGTTTCTATATTAGCTCCTTATGCAGAAATAAAATTCTGTAAGTGGCAAAAAAAAAAGCTACCAATAATGATTTTGCTTTATATAAAACACTTTAGTACTGTTTATGTAGAGAAGGAACACAGCGGTATGTTTTATAGCTAATAATACTATATAGTATTTAATTTAATTAATTTTTTTAGACATAAATGGCGAATAGTCAGCATAATAATAAGCAATTTCATATTGATTTACATTAAATATGTACTTATTTTAAAAGAATAATTATAAAATATGCTAGATTATATATATATATAAAACGATAAATAGACTAAAACAACTAGATTTACTATATATATAGACTGAAATAACTATTTAAACGATTCTCATTTGAAAAATACACTTCTTAATGTACTAATGTCATTCAGGAAAAATTTAAATTGCTCCGACTTCATGACTTTTTCATGACTTTCACTTTTAAAGGTTAAATAAAATTTTACATAATTTGTGAATTACCAAAAAAAATTTATATAAATCATGTACCATTATATAAAATAATTTAACATCGCAATTTAACAAATTACGTTAAAGCTAGGAATAATTTTATAAGTCTTATTTCTCAGTGTTAGAGAAGAAATAAATATTATATCAATAAGACAAATAAACTTTTCCTTAACAAAATTTGAAGCTTAAAAAATGCTAATTACATATCTGAAGTATTGCACAAAAGGTCTAAACAAACTTATCTAAGAGGGAAATACTTATGTAAGAAGTGATTGAATAATTAACTATAGTGAAATTTCGCTACTCCTTAAAACATCAGATACAAACTACAGAAATAATTCAACAACTCCACATCGACCGAAGCAAATTACAATCATTTCAGTAGCAATGTTCAATGATAAAAACATTACAAAAATATTTAACTAAGCAAACAGAGACTAGACATGTATTCAGATCAACATTTAGGGGGATATATGTATATTTTCCAAAAATTCTCTCTCCGATCAAAAAATAAATAACCAATCCAAACTAAAACTCTTTCGAGCGAACCCAAACTTTGAATACGCGTCACATTTTATCTAATACAATTTAAATATCTCAGAAGAAACATTGAAGATCAGACAAGAAGCAACACCATTGGGAATATTTCCGTAATGTTTCCGATCTTGATTAATTTGTTGGAATGGGTTCATTGGATCGTCGACCAGGGATGGAAGAACAGAGCATAACGGCACCGTGGGGCATCCCCGCAGTCAAGGGCGTTACCTTCTCCAATAGAGTTCATAGGAGAAGAAGGCCACTCGTCCTATGAGAAAGTGGATGTAGGCTATCAGACAATGTTGGGACTCGGCTCGATTTTTTTCCAAACAATGCATCATTTCCTTTTTGGAATAAAAAGTTATCTTATTTTGTGCGTGATAATGCGAAATGTAACGTTTAGAATTAATGATGTGAGGTGATTTTATCTGAATAATAACGAGAGGTTTGAAAAGTTTTAGTTTCGAAGATTTCTTTAGATAAAAAATGAACGCCAGATTTTTTAAAATCAAAATTTTAATTTTATTTTTTTTCAAAAGATGCCTATTTTTAATAGTGAATTTTCCCTCACAATTAGAATTTCTTCGCTTTTTTTCTGCTATATGCATGGAATGAAGCTAAAATTTACGGGGTAAAAAATATAAAAAGAAACTAAATTTCAATGATTGAAAATGAGTCAAAAACAAATACATTGAAATCAATTTGTACTAAGTTCATTATTTACTATATAACATTTGCTAAGAAAAAAAATGAAAGTAAAGTAAGTAAAAAATTAAAGTTTAAGTAATTCATAGGAATTATAAAATATTTGTTGCAACCAATAGGAGTATCGGATTATGAGCGAGCTTATATTAATGTCGCCCAATTAAGCAACGCCTCCCAGCCAGTAGGGTGGATATGACTTTCGGCTTGTACCCGAGTGGGCTTGGGTTCGAATCCCGAATAAGGCATGGATGCAAGCTTCGGGTAAAGAAGTCGGACTTTCACCTGAAATGGAATCACGTCTCGAATAGAAAGAAGCTTGTTGTATGCTGGGATCATCATTTGTAATAAAAAGTCTATATTCTTCTGTGTTCGTAATGCATGTTTCTGTCCTTCCTCTCCAGTCTTCATATGCATCTCAGTATAAAACACACGACAACAAAAATTAAGCAACAAGGACATCGTAATTATGAAACTCAGTAAAGGGACGAGGACGACAACTACCCTCTCCTAACTACCACACCCACATAAAGGTACTGTACATTAGCTTCCTCTACACGGAGGATCTTCAGTGACTCAAGCCAACGACACTGTGGGACCATAACCACTAGGTTACTACAGCCGCGGGAATTGGATAAGTAATTGAAAACTAGTAAAATTCCTCTGATAAAAAGTAAACACAAAGTTAGATTTTAATTACTGATTATAGATGAACTCCATCTGTTGGCTTTAATTTTCTTTTATTTCCCATTTGTAGAGAAACCCAAAGAGTTTTTTTATTCATAAATCATTTAAAAAGACTTTTTTATTTTATTTTTATTATAAAAACCACAATTAAATCTTTTATTAATGAATAAAGCGACTGTTCAAGTAATGGGTCATTTCTTTTCTAGTGGAAAAAAAATAATGGTTGAATAAAAATGTGTTGCATATTAAAAACCAGGTTTTTAAAAGGAATAATTATTAAAAAAATAAATAATAATAATCCCAACTGGGAAGAGAGAGACATAAACATTGACCAAAATGACAAATTTATTACAAAAACTCAGGTATAATGCCTTGTTAAGATCTCGAATTTGTAAATCTCTAGAAGTTAATACTAAGTTTATTTTTGTAAGTTCAGCACAAAAGATTATTCATCATTATGTTGTATAAGAATCTTCGTTTCGTTAATATAATTAGCCAAATTGGATTAGTAACACCATTGAATAGAATTTCGCGTTTTTTTAATTAAGAGACATATTACAATAAGCTTAACATTGATGTTATTGTTTATTCTTGTCATTTTAATCCTTTGATTAATGATGCTTATTATTTATTAATATTATTATGTGCGTAATTAAAACGTTCTTTCGTTTGTTGATTCACAATAGGTATAATGTAAACCAATCCTTAACGTTATTCTGGTTTTAAAACAAGCTTGGAAATTTTTATGATTTTATAATCAGTTATATAATGTTTAACAATACCGTGTGGAATAATCTTTATCTTTTCGGTAAAAATTCAACGCGGTATTGATCCATCGTATGTTCCTTAAAGAAATATTCGACCATGTTTTTTTGACAGCCTTCCATTAATTCCGAAGTTGTTGCCATGTCGGATTTTGTGCATAGACAAACATTTAGATCACCTTCTATATTGAGACACAAGTCCGGAGATCAAGATAGCCAAATCTTTCTTTAGCATTATCTAGAACATTTCTCAAATTAATTGTTAATTAATTAGGAATGGTAACATGGTGCATTATCATCTTGGAAGATTCCATACAAAAAGTCCAGCAATGGATGTGAATTATCTCCAAATAGCTGAACATAAAACCATATACAGTAAATGACTGGCTTAATTTCTCTAGAGATCCCAATCCATTTAATCGAAAGAACAGCCTACACCATTAAGCAGTTACCGTTAACTTGTTGACCCTTAATCCCTTTGTTGACAACTTGGATCCTTGTCATCGTGGGGTCTGCAACGCACTAATGCCCTATCATTTAAGGTCCAATCAATGTATTACTGAGTATAGCAGATTCACACATTTAATGGCGAGTTGTTAGTGTTGACACTAGAGTCATTTTTTCGTTTAATATTCTATGATTATCAAACTTCGACTAACTATCCTTACGGATACGACTGTTGTCCGTCCTAAATTGATTGTTGCTATTATTTGACGCAGGTGTTGCTTATCTCAGAACGCTAACACTACTCTTCAGGGTATTCTCTCTCTCTCTCTCCTGAATTTGACCGAAAGATTCAGAGAATCGATAGTAGGCTGCGTGGGGAGGACAAATCCCTATAGAACATGGAGTTGCAAACCACGTTTAGACGGTGAAATTCGCAATAAAAGAAGCCACTAGGAAAATGATGAGTCTGACGAAGGGAGCGGTGCAACAAATGGGACAATTTTGAGCACCGTGGTGATGATGAAGAAACTTGAATGGTTGGATTGTCGAATCGGCCACTTATCCCGCAAAGTTTTTTCTCGCCACATCGATAAATGCGCAAAATCTGGTAACCCTTCTGATATTTATATCAGTGAGAGAAAAGTCGGATCGGAACATTTTCACACATACGCAAAAACGCACCAAAGTGCCGATTTTTCAAAATTTGGCGAACCAGTGGCCGATTCGACAATTTCACCACCAGAACGTATGTAAATGCCTGGTATCTCTTCTGATATTTGTATCAGTGAGAGAAAAGTCGGATCGGCATAATTTCACGCATACGAAAAAACGCACCAAATTGGCGATTTTTCAAAATTTGGTGGACCAGTGACCGATTCGACAATTTCACCACCAGAACGTATGTAAATTTCCCACTTCTCCCTTAGTTACTGCAGGGAACAGCGGCCTCTGCACACCAGAACGTGTGGCTCATGCATGATGGTGCACCAGCACATTTTTCGATTGTGGTGTGTAACCATCCCCATGTTACGTATACTAGGAGGTGGATTGGGTTCGGCGGATCTGTTGCTTGGCTTCCACGTTCCCCGGACCTCAATCCTTTTGATTTCTTCTGGCACCACCTGAACTCACTGTGTTTGAGACTACAGTGGAGGATCACACAGTACGGATCATCGTCGCTTCAGCTGACATCGCCAACACTTCCGATTTATTTGAACGCGTCCGACAATCCTTCGTCCATCGTTGTGGGCTGTACTGTGACCTACGCGGCCGCAATTTCGAACAATTCCTGTGGCAATCACTTTTCATTGCATTTCTGATGTCGAGTTGTGATGCATTATTCGTATTGTAAACATGCTTTACGTCTAATAAATGTATTTCTTCCCTCTTGATGCCCTTTTTCTTTCTACTGTGAAACGAGCCTAATTTCCTTCTATCCTGTGACACAGCTAAAGGTGTGGAAGGAATCAAAGGATCATTCGACATGATAAATTCCAATTATTTTATTTATCACTTAAATCAACTCAAACACAAATAACACTATAAATAGGATAATTCAGTCAAGCAACAGAGGGAAGAGCGAAATTTGCGTTTGAGGAGAATGCATATAATAACCACTTTATAATAATTTGTTTCTTCGTTAATATTACTTTACACAGCAGATAAGTACTTAATTACTGCCTAACGACTTCAACACTTTAAAACATCAACGTAATATGAAATTGACAATACCTGACCTTAGGCAGTCTTCTAATCAATTGAAATTAACTTCCTCTTCCTGGTTGTAATCTTTTACAAGGTAATTTTTACCTTGAATCTTTCTTGTCACTTCTAGTTATCTAAACTCCAACTTTTCCTTCACTACTCTCTTCACTTCTAATTCACTAAATATTTAACTCGCGAAGTAGGAATATATGTAATAAACTTAATTTGCATATCATGTTTCCTTCTTTAAGAGAAGATTGGTAATTTTTGCTGGCCCAAAAGAATACCCAAGAGAACTGTTAAAAGAAGGTCGCGTATAGATCCGTCACAACTCGACATCACACCTTTCATAACTGTTTTTGTGAATTATTCCGACTAAACGTGGTTTGCGACCCTATGTTCCATGGTGGTTTGTCGTTCCAATGCTGCTTACTATCTCCCCTCGGTCGGTTGAATGCGACATTACCCAGCATACAAGTAGATGCAGTTGGCCACTGCGTATTCGTGTTGATAGGCAATGAGTGAAATTATATTTTTTCCCTTCTTGATATTGCGAATCGGGAATGTTGAGCTTCCTAACAACAACCGTAATGAAATGACTCAAGATTACTTGATTACAAATGAATATGGAAGCATTGCCTATTTATACATTTGCTACGCGATGCTACTGCCATCTGGATATTTGCATACAGTTATGTATTGACTTTTGCAATTTCAGTTTTTAAAAAAATAATGCTTCCTTTTAAGAATTTTTTAAGTCAGAAGCTATTTTTAAATAGAAATTGTCTTGGAATCAATTTTTTTTTAAATCATAATTCGCTTATAAACAGGAATGAGAAAGTAAAACTGATATTTTAAAACAGAAAACAATTATTCTGGCTTAAAAATTTGATAACACTATTCATTGCGCACCTATATATTCATGCTTCAGCTACAACATAGACCATGATACTATTTTCTTGATGAAAAGTAATAATTTTTGTGTGAAATTTGCTGCATTTTAAACTCAATTCTGTTTGATATTAATGAGAATATGTATGGAAATTGTATTAGTTTTTTGTTGTACCTTTTACTACTAAAATATTATTCCAAAAATAACAAATCATTTGATTGGTCCAGTCATTTGGAATAATATGAGCTGTACATGAAATTGCTTCTGTTTCATTATTAAAAAGAATACACCACAATATAATAAATAAATATTTATTCAAAAAATCAAGCTTAATTATTATTTACACTGCAATATATATACTAAAAACTACATAACTCAATAACATTGAAACATTCTCATCTTGAATTAGCGTCGAATTGGCTTTTACTAAAGAGAAATTGGGAATTCTACTTCTTGACTAGTAGTTTCTCAATTTTAGCCTGAATCATTTTGAAGTTATTTATGCTTTATATATATACAAATGTCTCACAAATAGATGAAATATTAATTTACTATATATACACAAAAAACTAAAATGTATAAGTTTCCTTTACCAAATTAATAATCAGATGAAAGTCATGTTTCATCTAAAAACAGAAAAAGTTACTTAAAAAAGAAATAAATTGCAATTATGTAAGAATGCTGGTGAGTTTATAAACAATATCAGTTAAAATATTGCTGAAATTACATTTTAAATTTTTAAAGGTTGATGTTTTTATATGTGTTTATTAATGTGATATTGGTATTTAATGGATTTACAATTGGTGGAGAATGAAATATGTACAAAGTACTTAAAGGTCTAGAGAGCAATATTTTAATACTAAAAACATTTACGGTAGCAATTAAATAAAATCCATATGTTTGTATTATTGTTTTTTAAAAAAATCAAATACTTAATTAGTAATTAAAATTTAAAGATAACAATATTTAAAACAGTCTTGTTTTAAAAGTGAAGAAACCCTTAAGAATAAAGGTAGGGTAGATTGATTCAAAGCCCTATGCACCATAATTACTCAGTTCAAACCATTATAAAATAAATATTTCTTTAGTCAAAGTAAAAGATAACATCTGTATATGTACGACACTAAACGGTAACAGGCATTAATATTTCCTAATCAGATAGGTAAGAGAAAACATTTTAGAATTTTCCGAAGAAAAATTATGTTATAAATATTAATTATACATTAAAATATTGCTCTATGTTAAAATTTTTAAGCTAAATATGAAAAAAAAATCTAAATAAGGGGGGGGGGGTTAAAATCCACTCTTTGTTCTCCTTAGATTCGAAGGCTACATTAGAAACATCTTCCATTAGAAGAGAAATCCAAATTCATTTAAATACATATCAGTCCATTCCTCTAACTGCTCAGTACGACACACTGCTTGGATGGGGTGGGTACACATGTGCAGGTGGGGTGTACATCATGGTTCTCATCATGGGATGAGACTGGGCTGCCATCATTTGTTGAGGTGGCATGGCACCTCCATAGAGATGCTGGAAAGCTGGTGGTGGTGGATGGTGAACAGGAACTTGGGAGCTTCCGGATCCGTGGTGGTGGTGGCCGTGGTGTTCGTGATGTACTGGGATGGGGATGTGGACGTGGTGTTCCTCGTGTTTGTGATTTCTAAGTAGTTTGGCAAGCAGGCCTGCGGCAAGGAGAACTGCCAGAGCTTCGTTGTTGTTGCGATTATGATGATGGGCTTCCACAGCGGGTAGCAGCATGTGGCAGGACAGGATGAGGCAGGCGAGAAGTATGGATTGGTATTTGATGAATGACATCTTGGATCTGAAAGAATAACAAGGTAATTTTAAATGTATATAAATCAGTGTTTCACAAACTGTGGGGCGCGTCCCCTTAGGGGGCCGTGATAACCCAACAAGGGGGGCGCGAGTATATCGAAAAATCAAAAGCAAAAGATTGTTTAAAAAAATTATTAATTCACTGGAAGTAAGCAAAAAACAAAATACATTCTGACATAATAGATTAAAAAATACACATTTACGCTATTATGTACTATAGTACTATTGGCTGTAGTAATAAATTTATCAGTACTGTTCAATGTATTTGATAATAAATTTATCAATAGTAAACGAAGAGCAAGTTTTATTATTAACACTGACTCCCATTTGATTGTCATATAGAAAAATTATATTCAAAATTTGATATATATCTTGATAATTTGTGTGGTTATGGTGTTAATTATTACACCATGATTAAATATATTATGAATGAGATAAATTTACATCCATTTCAGAAGGTGAAAATACTGAACATCTTTATTCCGCTCAATCCGTTACTATATTATTATTTCTCTAGCTAGTTTTACAGTTCAAAGGCAACTCATTAAATCCATCATCAGATTCTTTTATTGCGAGATACAACAGGATAAAAGACTACTAATCTGACATAAATTATTTCTCTGACAAATAGAACTAAATACACTACTCCCAACGAAGTTCTTGTTGAAAGAGGAATAACATTACCCAATCTCATCTGCCTTCCTTCATCCATCAACACCTGTTACTACACGGTTTATAATTAAAGTCGTATTGTAGCTTTAGCATCAAATTACATTATTGCATTCAATACAATGTTATTGTATGGGAAGGGGGGCGCGATGAAAATTATAGTAGAAAATTGGGTCGCAAATACTGAAAGTGTGAGAAGCACCGGTATAAATAGTTTGGTAAAGAAAAACACAATTTATATTTTGTGATTGGTTCCATGTTGCAATTCATTTTTATTGAAAGGAAGTTTCAGTGCATTGCATTCAAATAAGTCGCCAAATCTGGAAGTGGTATATGTAATTGTCACCAAATCTGATTATCGTTATTCCTGACGATCCTGACAAAGACAATGGAATACAATTATGAAATTATTGTATTGTCATCGATCCTTGACAAGTTTGCAAAATTTCGAATTCATCCGACCTTTTACAGTGTGTAAAAATTGAGTTCCAAGATTCCGCTACATGCAAGTGAAACTTATAAAAGCGTGTTAAAAAGTGGCGTAACTCCCTTCCCTAGTGATTTGATAATATTAAATGCATTTCATTAGAGCTTGTAAAGCATAAACATGCCATAAACATGAGATCAGGGTTTCATATACAATTTGTCGTTGGATATACTCAATTCCTGCTATGGACTCGTGTCCTGCTTCCATTAAAACAATCATCGTAGTGAGTAAGCCGGTTGTGGGAGAGTGAGGTATTGGCTAGGATATTATTTTGGTCTCTGATGGAGGTTAAGAATTACGAGGTCCATTCCATGTAATCCTCGTGTAGCTTCAAAACACTACGTTTAATAATAAAAAAGCAATGCTTATATATGTATTAAAAACTCATTTTGTTAAAATTTAACTCAATGTATTTCTTATTGCTTATCCCACCCATTTGTGTCAGACTAATTATTTTTCGATGCAAAAATTAAAATAAAAAAAGTGTTGAATAAATTTATGACAACTTTATAAGATAAATGCTTAAAATGAATGCATTTATCAACATAAAGCTCTGCACAAATATTTTTTCTGGAGATTATTTGAACAAAATTCTTAGTTTCAATAAATTATTTAAAAAAATCAGTTCTTTGCGAAAGTTATAAAAGTTGTTTTTCTCGTAGTCATTCCTTAAGCATAGAATAGATACAGAAACATAATTACTGGTATTTTTCTCTTTAAGATTTAATAAATCCTCTTGATCTTATAAATCCTGCAAAGAATAAACTAGATTTGATGTTGTTTTTTATTTTAAGGTGAGAAAAACTCTTATCATTGGAAGCTTTTAATGCGATAAGCCGTCATCTTTATTGATAGGTTGAATTAATTCTCGGCTGATACAATTCCAGTGACTCTAACGAGCACACAATATAATCCGATTTCTTTTTTCTCACAGATATTTTTCTTTTCAATAATACATTAAATTGATGGACTAAAAGTGTGAATTTGTGCTTATTTTGGCGGAGATAATCTCATCCCAATTCATCTGATTCATAGGAAAATACTTTCTAATCCTAACTACATTTTCTTTTAATGTATGTCACAAAAAGTAGATTATTATTTACAAAAAAATATTGCTACACTAGAGTTATTTCACTAAATTTTTAAGCAGTTTTTGAGTGTATATTTCGCATAAATGATCAACATTTCCAATAAGGTAGAAATTGCGCATCTTTTAAATTTTATTGTGTTTTCATTATAAAAGAATTCACATACAGTAGAGATATATGAGAAACGTTTCACATCCACATGTACTATCATAATTTTTTTCATTCACATGTAGGTCTGATTTAATATTAATAAAATGACCTAAAACAAATAAATTATATACATATAAGTATGCATGTAGCAAAATTGTCTAAAAATATATAGAAAATTTAAGAAATATTTACAGAAATCTAGTAATGTTAAATCATGAAAGGTTATAATAATTAATAATAATTTAAATTTTTCCTGTAATTTAATTATTGAACTTTTGTGAATGAATTATATATCGCTTTTAATAATGCATGTTATACATGAAAATGAATTGTAATGGCAACAAAATATGGTAGTTGGAAATTTTCATATTTAAAAAAAAAAACATTAGTATTACTGATTAATTGTGAATCTGTTACATTTTGACACTAATTTTTATCGGCCGAAAGAAAGGCAGAAAAATATAAATTAAGCACTGAAAAAATTTGATATCCTTAAAAATGGCAATTCATTTTAAAAGTCACAATTGTTTTTATCCAAAAACGCCATTAAAATAATTGAAATGACTAAAAAAAAACACTTAACCCAAACAAAGCTCTCTTTTTTTCAAAAATTGATATTTTTTTTAGAAAATTTGAGTTGTTATTTAGTTTTAAACCAGTAAAAAATGCATTTTCTCTAATAAAAGAAAAGAGCATGCATAAACTTTAAAAAAAACTATTTACCAGGTTTTTATTTTTTTAAAAAAATATTCAAAATATATGCACTTGTTAAAATCCATTTTTTGAAATATTTTTCTTTTTCTCAGTTTTTTAACCGAGAATTTTAAATAAATGTTCTAGAGGAACTCAAACCATTTATTCAATGCAATATTCCTCACCAAACCCTGTAAAAATAAATTTTTTGAAAGTCAAACAACCCTTCCAAAAATGAAATATTTACAATTCCAAATGTATAATAAAATACAATTAATAACATTGTAAGTAAAAATATACTCAATCACACTCGTTAAATTTCAAAACTAATCCATCAAAAAAACTCTAAACATTAAAGTTACTTTCCACATCGAAACTGAACTTTTCTGTATGCAGATCATTTTGCATTCTGCTGCAGTGTTAAAGAATAAGTCACCCGAGAGTGAGATTTACTTTCACGGCGCAAACGGAGTCAAAACAAGACTCGAAACTAGATTGAGTGAGTGTCACAGCTCGCTGCCTCCCGGACGAAGTGGTTCGATGCCCTCTCCGAGGAAAAGACCAACTCGCCGGTGGTTATCATCCACAATCGGCTTTGTCAACGAACTTTTATCTCGCCAGGGAAAGGCTTCACTTACAAATGGTGGCTTTTCTTATCTACTGCTTGAAATCAAAAGTTGCCTTTTTTTTCATACTCTAGTTTTGTTAGGCGAATTGGGAAGTTATTAAAAGGGACTGTAATAGGTGTTTTTTTTCGAATGAATTGAAATGTGTTTTAAGGGTGTCTTTGTATACTATCTGGACTCTTTATGGGTTTTTAGACAGAAAAAATATTTAAAGATTAGTATTAACACAAAATGAGAGAGATGGTATTTAGAATAAACTTTTCTTTTGGACCTGACTTTGAATACGTTGCCGTATCTCTTTTTTTATCAGTAAACTAACTAAACAGTGGGGATCTTTAGGGTACAGAAAGCAAAGCCATAAGAGAAATTTTATACCTCTGTAATTTGAAAACGAGAGAATTTAATTAAATGATAGACATTTATGGATTTCAACAGACCCACATAATAAGAATGGAAAGAAATCCTTAGTAACGTTTTTTAAGCCACCACTTTATGTATACCTTTAAGACCCAACTCACACTATCGTGTGGATTTGTGCGGGACAGATATTCTTATCCCTTTAAGAAAAGGGAATAATTTATCTTTAACTATTACATTCTTCTGTTTACTGCAATGATACTGGAAAAAATAATAAAAAAAAATAATTGCCACCACCGTGAAACGTGGAGTGTTCCATCACGAATTTGAGAGCTGGGTCTTTAAGGTTTATAAGACAGTTGAAACATTGAATGAACGTCAGTTTTGACTTTACCGACTCATATCGATGTGTGAATTATCGTATTCTGCTAATGTTTCCGCTTGCCTTAAATCATAGTTTATGTGGGATAGGTTTCAAATTTCATTTAAAAATTTCTCTGATAGGTTAATTATAATTTTGAAAGTCATCTAAACACTTATGTTTTTATTTATAGACTCTAAATCTTACATAATGCTACAAATATATTTATCATAAACAGAAAAAGAAATTCATGTCGTACCCAACCTTTATTGTAACTCAAAATCACAGAGTCCGCTTATCAATTACTTTCATGTTGGGTTTAGTGAGATGTATTTAAAACACACCAAATCATTCAACATAAAGTGAAAAAAAATGTTTTCTCACATTGAAGGAAAATGCAATATCCTCACGCACAAATTCGCCTACATATTAATTTAAATATGTTTTTCAAGTATAAAATCATGCTATAATAAAAAAAAGTTTCTTATTGAATGTTAATGAAATGTTTTTTTTTTAAATTTTTCAAATGAAGTCTTTATATATTCTTAAAGAGAATTTTATTTCATTTTATATTAATATTTTTACTTGAATTCACGAAAAATTAGTTTATTTATCGTTTTAAGTTGTAAAAAAATCATTCAAAACTATTGAATTGTTTCCATTTAAAGCGAAGTTTTATTATAAAATGATATTTATACCGTTTAGAATTAACTTAATGTTTCGTTCTTCATTTAAACGTGCGATGAAAATACAAAGTATTCAGTCACCGTACAAATTAACACATTAATTATGCAAGTTAAAGTATTAATTATACAAATTAATCAGTCAACGTATTATTAATTAAAATGAAATAATCTTCTATTGATTCGGTTTTAAAAAGTGTTTTGCCTTTTCGAGATAATTGAAAAATAAAATCTATGTTTTCAGTTTCAAAATCTCAAAATAAGTACATACCAATATTTTATTTTTTGAAGATTTTTTACATTTTCGAAAGAAAAAAATACTTCACATATTTGAAGATTCTTTTAATGATTTTTTATTATAAAATATATAAATACTAAGTCAGAATTAAAAGTATTATCAAAGTTAAAATTTCTAATATAAGGACATTGTGCATTTTTGGAAAGTAAACAGTTTTAAAATATATTTTTATTTTATACTTTTTACTAGCTTCTTACAAATGACTTATTTCAACTTAATTTGATTAAGTGGAGTTATTTAAAGCTATTTATCTGAACTGATGTAAAGGTGCTACAAATTAATTTCCTTATTGAGTAAATGTGCTAAAATCATTGTATTTTCTATTTTGGACGAAGAACATTTTTCTACTATTAAAGACTGTTTTCATAATAACAACGTAGTCGAAACCTAAAACTCACAAAATCCGTCGTGTAGAAATTTATCGTGGTTAAATTTATCGTGGATGAAATTTTATTTGGTATGGCTTTAAGTTTGGAGATGAGGATATCAGATCAAATTTATTTTGTTCTCATCTCTTAAAATAAATCAAAATACGAGGTTGCTTCATCCCCCTAACCTCATGTTACTTCTATATACGACATTAATAATCCTTCAGTTAATTGGTATGAACATTAAGAAAGAGGGACATATATATATATATATATATATATATATAAACTTCCTAATGGAACACTAATCATAACTCTGGGACTACATAGATTTATTCTATTAGAAATATTATTGTTAGCATATATAATGAGTGTAGAAGCTTTCTATCATTTTACTTTTAAATTAAATATCAGTGCTCGAAAAAAAGTAATACATTCTATCGGTATTTGTAAATAACTCCAGAAAGAATGTTTGAAATCTTCTGAATGTCAATAATCTTGAGTCCTAGTTAAAAAAGGATCCGTAACTTGTTCAAAGTAGCCAAATTGAACTAAACTGCTTATTCCGCATCGCTGCCTATGAAGCTTGAGGATTGCACGTTCGGTTCTTTAAACTCTTTTTTATTCTTGCTTTTAAACCGGATTTCTTTTAGGATAGATACCCCGAAGGGCTTGGGAAAATGAAAGTTGGAAAGAAATTCAAGATGCATAATACCCCCAAAAATAAGTACACTAAATAATATAAATAGAAATACAATCTATACTTTCATATCGAAAATCAAACACTTCAAAACACAAATACCTTAGAAAAAGAGAGTAAATGTATGCGAGTCAAATAGACTAAAATCATAAGATTTATATTCTTTGAGTATAGTTTATGCTTTTGCGTTAAAGGCCTTTAATTGGCTACATCCTCACTGATCGCTGTTTAGAGTCGTATTGTGAATGAGTCTTTATTGATCGAAGCCAGTGAAGGGGTGGGGGAAAGAAATCAAGTTTCATGGGTCTTCCTTTCCCTTTGCAAGCCGCATTAGTCAAGTGGTCATGGTAACCGGCATTTTTGTGTCCAGTCTTGGACTGGAATTGGGGTGCTACTGAAGACTCACTGTGTAGAGGGGATGCTGTACTACATCTGTCGAGGATCATGTTGACGTGGCGGCTGGGAAACTCAGAAAGGGGTAGGAGAGTTCTGGTGCCGTTTATAGCTTTTGACCAGGGCTCGAAATTACGAGATTCGAGAATAATTTTTGTGTTTCTCCTAAACTGACAATAATCAATCAATCAATCACTTCCATTTGAAAAATTTATACATCTTAGTGCTTTCATGCAACAATAAGAAAAAGATAGAAGCAGTGTACTTACTATAAAAACCTAACATTAGCGAAACTTGCCAAAAATTGATGCTGGTGGATGAATAAAATATAATACTTAGAGTAGTTTCCATATGCTTGGATATTTTTCACATAAACGAGGCTCTTATAAGTACATAGAAAAAGTGTTAAGGAAAAGCAGTTAAAAATTTTGTCTTTAACGAAAGGTTCCCCCCCCCCCCAATAGTATTTTTTCAGAGAATTATCACTCAACTTGATTAATGTAAGCCTTTCGGGATTTCTTCTATGCATGACAGCAGAATGTGAAGATTAATGGGGGTTAATTCTTATCTAACTTAAAGGGGTTTTTTTTGACAAAGACTAGAAATACAAGTGTTCGTTTTGGTATATCTAGTTGTGTTACAAGAATTATAAAATTTGCAACCAATAAATATTTGTAAAATCTTCCTGAGTAATATAATACAAACTGGACCTCCTGATATAAATTTTGTAGAAAATAACAGTACTTTTATTACAGTTAGAACGTAGATGTAATATATGGACCCTGATGGGGTGTCAAATTTCAGTGTGAAATAACTTTTTCCTGTTTGACCTGAGAAGTATGTCCTTAACTATCCTTTTCATAATGTGTGTTTTAAAAGGCTGCGATATATCTCTTTTAATCTTCAATATATTGATCATTGACACGCACGAAGTTTTGTGGACGGCGGTGGTACAACGTACACACCCGCATTGCGGGGGGGGGGGAGTCCAAACCTGACTGACGCCAAGTACATATAGTTTTATAATTCTTTGTATGATTTGACTCGGGGACCAAAACCTGACTATTCAAGGGGGGCCCTAATATTCTTCGCTACGCCACTGTTGGGTGGCATAATTAAAATCGACGTGTGAGTTTGATCTCTGATATCACTAAATACTTGTTGCACGTAATAATGAGGATGAATTGCTTATTAAATAAATTAGATTTCTGAAACATCTCGTAGAGAGAGAGAGTAAAAATAGTGGAGTGTAGAGGTTTTGTTCTTCGTATCTGATAATACCCTAATCTACGTAGTTTTGAATCAAGACCCCAAGGCTAACGTTGATTTAAACTAACCAATCAAGAATTGGTTTATGACCAATATTAATATATAACCAATGGTTTCTTATTAGTTCCAACAATGTTTGCAAAATAAATGGAGAAGTAGAGGCTACAAAATAAGTGAAACAGAGGTCAAAGACTATCAGGGGGAAAATGCCGTTGTTTCCCATTAAAAAATTTTAATGCAATATTAAAGTTTTCATGTGGTCTTGAGTGAAAATTATAAGAGTAACATTTGTCTACGGGATCGTCCGCGTCACTAAAAAGTATCTTAAATTACGAGGTCGAAATTCAAAATCTATCTTATAGCTCTATCTGTCAGATGTAAACCTTCTCCAGGTATTCACAACGTCGAGGATTCGAATGGGTTCCTTTTGTGTCATGAGATTTGCTACCTTTGAAAAACTTGAGTATTGCTTTCATGGAATTCCAGTGATTTTTTCTTTGTTTTCGACTTTCCTCTTTGTTAATCAACAATCCTTTCTTTTTCTTATCCTTGTTTCTACATTACAAATATCACACATTTCATTCATAGCAATCCTTTGAAATGTTGATTGCTATTAAATTAATGAACGTTTGCGGCAAAACTTGGGAAAGTACTGATCTTTCACCAATAAAACTGACCGATCTTGCAAAAGTAAAGGGTGATGTTGTTTCAAACTTTGATTTATTTTAAGTTTAATAGTACCAATTCATCAGTGAATTCTTTAGGCTCTATGTACTTAAATATTGATATATTCGCGTAAGTGGGTTCGCATTGTCCATATATTTGTTTTAGTTCAATTCAGTATTATTGTTTTTTTTATTAAGTATTTATTTGTATTTTATTATGCCCTGGTGTGCTTAATAAAGTTATTTATCCCTGACGCGCGTGCTAAGAATGAAATTTCCTTCCTCGATTTCATTTTCTGGTATTATAATTGCTTCATTTTTGTAATCGTTTGAAGTACCTTTGTTTTTCCCTTAACTACATGTGTTTCATATTTCTCTTTCTTACTATTATTCATCATAAATCCTTCTGTTAGTTAGATAATATTAATTATAAGATACATATTTATCTGTTTGTAGAACATACAATCGTAATTTTAAAGAATAATAACAATTATAAAATTAAAGAATACATATAATAATAAACAAAAGAATGGAGCCAGACGGAACGAACTTTTTTATTTATTATTATATTAAAAAAGGTTTTCAATATATATATATATATTATATATATCTTTTCGTTCTTTATCTTGAATAAACAGCTACATTTTTATATTCTAGTGCAATTTAACTTGAACGTTCTGTCTTGTGCCTAAATTTATTGTTTCTTTTATTATTATTATTTCTCCTTTAGTTTTTAGAATCGATAAGTTAGTTTATTCAATTTCGTAGTTTAATATTGATTCTTTAAGGCAATGAATCTCAAAATGTGGTGCACGCCCTACGGGGGACGTGATAACCCTACGAGGGAGGCGAGAACTTATCAAAAAGTCAAAAATAAAAGGTAATTAAAAAAAATTATTAATTTACTAAAAGAAAGCAAAAAAATAAATATATTCTGCATAATAAAAAAATAAAATACACATTTACTCTGTTATGCTATACTCTTAAGTATATCAGTACAGTACAATGTATTTGAGAAAATTAATTTATCAGTACTAAGTTATAAGAACAAGTTTAATAAGTACTATGATTTTTCCATGACCTTATATAGAAAATCGTATCTTTATAAATTTTGAGGTATATAATTAAGGTCGCTTTGTGGCTTGAGCGTCAAAGAAGACCATTATTACATTAATATTGTATGGTAGGGGGCACGATGATAATTATGATTGAAAATTGGATTGCAAATATTGAAAGTTTGGGATGCACTGCTTTAAGATATTAATTCAAACCTTGGCTATATAATATACCGGTCATAGGTTACAATCCATACAATACCTTCTGCTTAATATAATTTTTTAATTATTGAGACTTTCTAGATTTATTGAATCGATAAACTATAATATCTTATTTACAAACTTCAAGGGTACTCAATAGTACAATTTTATATGCAAATTTCAAATTATAACCCTTATTGTTCTTCAGAACTCCATCAAGGCGTAAAAATTTTAAATCCTACTGTAAAAAATTTTCTAAAAATTCTTCAGCTTCATTATCTCGTTTTTTTATTATCAATAAAATCTCCTGGGAGATTCATTTGATAGCCCTAAACCCTGGTGAATGAACTCAATTTTGTTTTGACCTGTCAATACAACAATGTAGATACGTACAGCTACTAGCTGATGAAAATGTAAATAATAATTTGCTATCTGTGCTTAAAAGTGCCCATAAATAAAAAATCAGACCCATTGTCACTTTAAAAAAAGCAAAAAATGGAGAATGTCGCTTCAGAGAATCAATTAAAATCTTCACAAATTATGTTTCATTAACATTAACCCATATATTCCTATAATCCGCTTACGG
Organism: Trichonephila clavata; assembly: GCA_019973975.1. Classification (NCBI taxonomy): domain Eukaryota; kingdom Metazoa; phylum Arthropoda; class Arachnida; order Araneae; family Nephilidae; genus Trichonephila; species Trichonephila clavata. Next base: position 156,630 of record BMAO01006283.1, on the reverse strand, counting down.
CAAGGTCAAAGATACTTGAGAAAGCGAATAACAACCACCTTTAAATGAATATCTCACAAACACGCATTAAACTCTCCTATCTTTTATAACATCGTGTTATATTTGGCGTTAGTTGATGCTCGTGCTTTAAATTAATGCCTATTAATGTAACTGCATAAAAGCACATTACGTGACACGCCGAATCATTAAATGAATGCTAAGGCCAAAAACTTACATATTTCCACAAAAACTCGTATTTCTTGCTTCTATTTTAATCCTTCGGACTCGGCGTATCTGAAGCGTAACGGGAGAAAGCGCTTATTTTCTGCTTTTTTTATTTTATTTTAATTCTATTTTATTTACTTATTTTTTTATTTTTTTGGAAAAACTCATTTTCTCATTTTCGCTCAACCAGCCTTTTCCTATTTTATTTCCTTCTTTCTGTTTCTGGCGGGGTTTATTTTATAAAAGAGAAGAAATATGTTTCTCTTTTTCTCGGTTTGGGAAGTCGGCAATAAGAAGGAATGTAAAATACACAGGCTTCCTTTCTCTGTGAATGATAAATAAGGATAAATATTTTCGGTGTAATGGCTCCTTTGGTACACATTTAGATTGGATATTTCGGAATGAAAACTATGTTTTAAAATCAAGGTTTTAAAATAGAACTCTCGGTAAATTGTCGTAGGTATAGATAGAGGAGGAGGGGGGGGGGAATAGCTCGCGCGATAGCAAACAATTACTTTGTGCTCAGAATATTTTTAAGATATTACGTTTAATTTCATTCATATGATTTTTTTTCTGTCACTTAGTTGTATTCGAGAATTCCTTTGTTTAAACAAGATATTTTGAAATGTCAGAGGAAAGTAATTCTTTTTTCAAATTTTTGTGCATTGTAATCGTCGTTTAAATGACAACATTGGAGAATTTGTGTCATTTTATTTTTAGAAAAGTTCCAAAGAATGGAAATAAGAAAGTAATTTAGACGTTAAAGTTATCACAACATTGATGAGAATATGAGGAAAATAAACCTCAATGAATCCTAAACAGTGATATGCATACCTCCAAGGGTACAAGAAGGGATAGGTCAGTCTCTAAGGAAAAAATACCCCAAAACAAATGTATGCAAATAATTTGTGAAAATTTTATGTTAGTGTACATTTGATATTTGATACTAGCCTAGAGGTACCACGACAAAAACCTTGAATAGTTGGAGAGTGAAATAATTACATTGAAAATTTCTTGCTTGGTTTGGCATATAAATTTTAATAATGGCTTACTTAATTTATTTTCTGGTGACATCATATTTTAAATATTTTTTTTAAATATTAGAAAATAAGATGAATGCAAGAATTCAGGAAAATGGAAATATCTTTAAAAATTATTAGCTTTGCAATAAAAAAGAAAATTTACAAAACATTATTTTGTTACTGTACTGTTTCATTCGTGCGATTAACAGAAAATCATTAGAACAGATCAACAAAAATAAAACTAAGGTAGAACCACACGGGAAGAACAATATGTTTTTTACTTTGAAATAAGAATTAATATTGACCGCGTGTAAGTTACAAATGTATTTAGAAGAAATGAAAACTAATCCAGATAACTCATTTGCAATGGAGAAAATATAAGATTGGTGCTCAATCTCCATAAATCTCGTGTACTCTCGTGTTTCTTTAAAGGTGAAAACAAATTTTTGATTGATTTTTTGAAATGATTTACCAAAAAGAGAATGTTTTGTAATACTTTCTAAGCAAAAACATATTGATAACTCTTTTCAAAAAGAATAATTTTTTTTTGTAGAAAAAAGCCACATTTATAAATTACAACTTTTAAAAATAAAACTTTTTTTTTGCAATAAAGTACTATATGTTCGAACTATAAATACTCTGCCCTAATTAATATGCTCAATATATTTTACATTAGCATTTTTAGTTATATTTTATATAATCAGCAAGAGAGATATGCAATTTAATTTTGTTTTCGACACAATATATAAGACTTGAGATTTGCAATAATTAAGTGGTCCCCAAAAATACTAAAATTAATATATTAGAAGCTACGAAAAAAATTTTGTAACTTAAAATATTTTATGCAAGTTTTTCACTCATATTCGAATTTAGGTTTGCAGGATAATTACTTAATCACGAAATTTCGATTTAGCATCAGAAAATGAATTTCAATTCACCTATAATATCTCAGTCTCTAAATTTCCGCATAATCCCATGGGCGATCTTTCGACATCTTCAAGTTAAACATGTAATACTTTTTATTTTATTTAATGTACGATTGCGAGAGGCATTCATCGCTCCGCTTTTTTTAACATTCTCAAATCGATTTAATATTAAAAATGCTCTCTATTCTTCCTTTTGTCTTTATCTAGCTCTTTTGCAAGGAATTTTCATCTTGCTAAACCAGAACATTAACAATATTCGATTAGAAATGCAATGCGCAATAGAAGCTGCATAAACAGTCGATTCTCGGTAACTCAAATCTTCGATAATTCGAACCTCTCGCTAGAACCTCTGCCTCTAGAAAAACTCTTGATATCTCAAACAAAAACAATACGTTTGGGTATACTCAATACTTTGAAATAAAATCTGTGGCTGAACAGAATGTAACACACGATAATTCGAAGTGATCTAATAAAACTCTCGACAATTCAAACGCTCTCTATCATGTAGAGTCCAATAGCAAACAGGATGGAGCTTTCATGTTTTGTGTTGTATTGTCTCTGCTGTCTCCTCTGTAGCCCCTTTGATGACTTTCGGAGTAGATTGACTCCGATAACTCTGACAAAAGCTAAAGTGTTATTAAACAAACTACGGAACTTTTCAACTTTTCCCTTCAAAATCATGTTGATGAGCAGATGTTGATTTTTCAAGCTTTATTTATTCCAGAAAAATCTATTGACAAAGTCAGATTGAAGGCCATAAAACAAAACAAAAAAAGATACCAGATTTTTTAATCCAAAAAATTTATTATGTAAAGTTTTTATTCTTTTTATAGTTTTTAATATACGAATGTATTCTTTTATACACAAGGATTTTAACTTCTGTATAATATTTATATTGTATATATACTATGTACTTTTTTAAAAGTACTTTAAAATAATTTTATACGTATGTACAATTGTTGTTTTACTACAGAGTTTCAAATTTAAATGTGTTAGAAAAAAATTTCTTTTCGTGTGTTTTGGGAGTTTTTTCCTGCCCTCTTGATAATTCGAACTCTTGATAATTCGAAGTTTTTCAATGGTCCTTTTAACTTCGTATTATCGAGAGTCGACTGTATATGTATAGACTTATCCATGAAATTTGCTTATGCTATATTGGATAGGATCTAGTATTCATAGAGTAGTTTATACTATTAATTTAAATAAATCTTCTAGCTAGTAGTCTTTTCCATGGAATTAAGAGATTGCTTTAAGCCCTGTTTGGGGCGCGAAGATCCCCGGGGTTCAAAAGTAATAGTAGAGTAATTAAAAAATTCCATAGGTGTACTGTTTCTGACCAAATCAATGAATAAAGAAAACTCAACTACTGTGTGTGAATACTTTTTCTAACATAAAAAAAACAAAACAATTTTTCGTAAAAATATCAAATTCAAATAATTTCATTTCTGTTTCCTCTACAACGATATGTTTTGTTACTAATAAATAGAAAAACCAAACTTTTTTTTAAATTCTATACTTTTTACAAGAAATAACGATTATTTTCGAAAAAGTCATTCTATCAAAATTATTTATTTAGGTTGAGCAAAGTTATATTTATAGTAATGCTCCTGTTTTAAACTTTGTCGAACATTTGATGTTCAGTGAAACTTCTTTTAAAATTTGTTTTCGATTCGTTCTTACCTTTGAATGTTTTCGAAGGAATAGGTCCAATGTATAAATTGTATATTCATCTCTAGTTATCAATTAAATAGAATAAATAATGTTTTATTTGCAATAATAAGGTATAACGTATGTTGGAATGGAGCTAAGCAGTAAATTTTTGTGAGCGTACATTCAAAATAGACAATTGTTAAATAAGAACAAATGTTTTATAAGCTACCTCTTAGTATAAGGACTAAATAACGAAGTAGTAAGGTTATTTCTAAGCATGCGTTATTTCTTAGTTGTGTGTTCTTCTGAATTCCCTAAAGCAATGCACGAACAAATTATTGCAATTTATTGTGGGTCTACCTATGATAAAGGAATATAACAAAAATAAATTGTAGAAAATATATTTATTCTCCTTTTTTGTGTTCTTTTATGAAAATGAAATTTAATAATTTATTAAGATTTTAGTTGATATTTTCTATTCTTCATTTTTCATGCGTTATTTTTAATCCCTTAACGATCACAACACTTTCAGGAAAATAGTAAAAATGTGCCTATTTTTGGCTCGAGGAAACTGTAAAAAAATAAGTGTAATTTAGTATAAACTAGTTAAAAATAAATCAACTATTTCCAATTAGATTATAAACAGTCAGGTACTGTCATTGAATATTAAAAATAAGAAATAAAACTTTTTCCAGGAAAAAAAAATGGTCATTTGTTGCGTTACTTTTTAACACTTTAACCAGGAATAAATATCAGGGTACGAGAAATAGAAGGCGAAACTTCACCCAAGTATTTTGACGGAAGCGAGTATTTCTTAGGATGGCACACTATAAAGTAACACAAGGGCTATTGGCAAAGGATCTCGTAATTTTGAACCATGGTCGGGTAACGAGAACAACACTTCAACCTGAATGCCCTCTCCAAACGACCACACCATACCAACGGGGACTTTGAACCGCGACAGATATATTGTGTATCAGCCTTCCTTCCTCTACACGGCGGGTCTGCTGTTGCATTAGGGCTCGAGACAAAAGCTACGAGGTCGTGGCCATGGCCATTTGGCTATCGTGGCCACATACAGATGGGAGCAAGAAAAAAAAGTTCATGTAAATAACACATGAAGTAATGACGAAAAAAGAACATACCTTGAACTACTAATACAATTGTAATGGTTTTCCAATGAATAATGTAATGCATTTAGTTTTAAATCAAATTAATTCAAAAAAGATCTAAATCCATAATTATTGTTTAAACATTTTATCCCTTTTCATATTTTTTATTTTTGTCTCTCATTTCTTTGACTACCCCACACATCATTGTCGATGCGAATCTATGAACACGTGAGTCTTTTTTTCCCAATCAGAATGTACACTTCAAATTTTATGGGGAGAAAAGGAAAATTTCTTAGAAATTTCTAGATGCCAGAGCGAATAGATGAAGTATGACTGAATAAATTAGTGCTTTTTGTTTCTGCTTTTTTTCCATAACTAGATCAAGTCCTTCACGCACGAGCTCATATTTTTAGTCAGATTTGTTTTATTATTTTCTGTTAAAAATAATTAAACTTTTGAATGAGGATGTCTTTGTAATTATTTAAAGATCATAATTAATTTAGACTCATAATACTCAAAATTAGATGTTTCAATTCAGTTTTTTAGTTTTTCTTTTCCTTCTAAAAGCTTATCTTTTTAAAATACCTTTTTTTTAAATTTTGTTTGAAAATTAAAAAAAAAATGCTTTATCAATTACAGATTTTTAAGTGATTTATCTTACGTTTAAAACCCACAAATTATGTAAATGAAAATGCAATTCCTTTTATTTTTTCCTCCTTGATCTTTTCCTAATCTATGGATTATGATAAACACACAGACTCTCAAATGGATTAATCATTATTGCTACAAATTCTAAGTTGCGAAACTCGGTTGTAATATACATGTAACTCAATAATAAATCTTTTTTCTTTCGAATTTTAAATAGAGTGCCTTAAAATGAATGGAAAAATTACAGCTTGTAAATCAAACTGGGTAAAAAGAAGTATCTAATTGTTTAATAAGTGGAATATGATTATAACGTTTCTATTTATGCTGGTAATGCTAGCTTCAAAAAGTAGAAAGTCTTTAATTATTTCCAACCATCTCACCTTGTAGCTTAAATGTAAATTTTTAAAAAAATCTTACAAGGTTTTTAGATTTTTAAGGGTTCATTTTTTCATTGAATTCAAATCCTTTGCAAGTCACTTTTTTCTTTTTGTATCAGTGTATTTTTTGTTTTAGTTTTGATGGTTTGTAAATAATGATGTTATTTGACTCTCAAATGTAGCTAAAAATATTTGTTCAATTAATTTTAAGTATATGTATTAATGCTAGGTAAAAAAAATCTCTTATACACAAAAAGGGGTTTAAAAATTGATATTGCAGTGTCTGATTATTTTTGATTTCTAAAATAAATTGGAAGCAAGTATTTTGAAATTAATCTATGTGGTAAAATATTTTCTCAACCCTAGATAACTAAACATTTGTCAAACAGACTACATTTAGCCCTGCATACGCAGAATTTGTACTTTCTGTCCATTTAAGAAATGCAGAATGACAAAGTGCGTATGTAGCAAGGATATTTGTGGGAGAACATTTTTAATAACTAATTAGGGTACAAACGCTCATTTTACTACCACTCTATTGCTTAATTCTACTATTTTAATTACGGTGAACTTTATAGTTTAAAGGGAAAGTAAAGTAATCTGTTTATTTTTAATTCGTATCCTATGAGTTGAATGATTAGTTACAGAATAACAATAATTTTAGTTTAGTTATATAAAGTTAAAGTAACTTTCAAATGTACAATTCCTTTAGAAAATCACAATTCTTTATTCAAATCTTTGTAATAAAATAGATTCATATATAAGCATTATTATTTCGAATATTAGGCATTTAAAAATTATTAATTGGAGTAATTGTATTAATTTAAATAATTACAATCATTTTATCCCAATCACCATGAGGTTTCTGTAGCTATATTCACATACAATAAATGGTAAAAAAAAGTACTAATGTATAAAATAAATAATAAAAACACATTAAAGTAAGTGATCAATGGCAATACTTATAAAACAAATAATAAATTTGAAAAGTGTCAAAATAAATAATAAACAACAATTTATAAAACAACGCGAATGCAAATATTTCAAATATTCTCATTTAAATTAAAAATAATATTCAAATTATATAGTAAAAATTAATGGAAATAATTAAAAATTTCAACTTTTGTATTTTATAATCTTAGCTCATTTTTTTTATGAAAAAAAAATGAGCAATTTAAAAAACTTTAAAATTATACTTAGCTCTTAAATTTTCTTTTAAAAGAAATTTTAAGATAACTTTAAGAATTTTCTTTACTTAGACCATACGATTAAAAATTTCAAACTTTTTTACTGAAAAACTAACGAAATCAAATACATCCCAATATATAAAACATTTACCTTCTTTTGTATCTGCAAACTCACAACAGCCGGATGAATTGATGATAAATGTAACTATTCAAAATCAACTGAAGGTGAAAGTGAAAATTTTCTCTTTATATACGTGAACCTTTCACTGAACCCTTTTCCCACCTCCAAATTTTCCTCCCCGGATAATGGGTACGAACGGGTGTTCTTTCCCTTACACAGTTATAAATACATCATTCCGGATTTAAAGGAAAAAAACTGTTAATAGCGTTTGTCTTCATAAAGGAAGGAATTAGCTCTCCTTTATCGAAAATCACGACGATTTCCTCTCGTATGTGCACCATACTTGGTCGAGATGAATCATTATTGTATAAAAGGATTAAGTTAAGTCCACAAAAAGGAAAGGTCTAATTAAGAATGATATGTAAGTATTTTCGGATATCCTGAGATGATTTGATTTAGGAGGGATTACGGGTTGGGGGGGGGTCAAATTTTTAAGAAAAAAATTGGTATCGAAAAAGGAAAATTTATACAAAAAGTTCTAATTTAGGAGTATTGATATCTGAGAAGTATGTTCGTTAAGCGGATTAATATATTTTTTTCGATGTTTTATTTATCTCTCAAATTGTTAAATGTACCGAATCTGATATGAGCATTATTTCTTATCGTTAATACTCATTTTTTGTGTTTAAATAATATATATTGTTGCAATTTTTTAAAACAAAATGCAATTTGTTTATTTATTATTCAATTATAGAGTAGTTAGATTATATTAATATCACTTCCTGTTACAGATGTCTTTTCACCAAGGGCTCCCAACCTTATTTTTGTTTGTAAACAATACGTTATATCTTAACCCCTTAAGGTAACTGGGATGTCTGCGACAAGGAAAAATTAACTTTTTGTACACCAAATTTAAATGGTTATTACTTACTTAAATTAAAAGCAATGGAAGTAAAAAATTTTCGTTGAATTATCCGTATATTTATGTACTTATTAATGTAAAAAAATCCCATTTTAAATCGCAAATAAATCTATATCAGCAATAAATAATCAATAACTATTTTTTTTTATTTTCGAGGCATGTTCTCTTACCTTTAGGTACACTTTGCATAAAATCCACTACATATATAGTTTTAAAATTTTCCAGAGTGTTTGCAAATATAACTATCCATTAAATGAATAAAATGAAATTTTTAAAAAATTTTAAGATTTTTAAATTTAGTGATTTTAATTTCTTTTTAAATTCCATGCAAAGGTTTTGCTATATCTGAAATTTAAGAATGTTTATTTGAAAAAGAATTCATTCACTTTATTAAAAATTTGTGAATCTTGTATTATGCAAAATATCACCACTATAGGTAAAATAGAATTTGTGCAAAGTGTACCGGAATCACCAAAAAATGCATTTTTGAGAAAATTGCAAATAAAGATATTTTCATCTATGATTTGTAAAATAATATTTTTAATACATTATAATGCCATGCCGTAAACAATTGGATTATTTTGCAACATTTTTCTGTTTTTAAATTGTAAACTTAAAATTCTAGATTGCAAACAAGTCTATTTATTTTGTCTTTCCTTACTTCATGAATGCGTGTTATCAACGATTCACACCATCTTCCATTTAAAATACCAAAGTTTTATATCTATAAGTTTTAGTATTTGTACTTCACTTTGAACAACGTTCTTACAGGATATTACAGAATAGTTTACACATATTTTTGTTGTTATAAAAATACACAAAGAAAATGCCTTTGGTGAATTTAAAGAATTAATTTTATATCTAGTTTATAAATGGAATTCTGTTTTTAAATATTATAACAAAAACTGTTTTGTACTCATACATATAAATATTTATTTATTTTAAAGTAAAAACAACGGTTATAAATATATAGAGTTATTCATGAGTATTCAAATGTTAAAAAAAAGCATTTAAGAAAAACGAAATGTCTATTTTACAAACTATGTAATTAATTTAGGATAATCCTCAAGATCCACTTTGTACTATATTGACGATTTATAATTTAAGAACTATACTGAGTATTTATAAATGCAAACTAGACATAATTAACATTTAAAAAAACAAAATATTCTTTGAAAATTTTGTAGTTAATCATTTCAATTTTCTTTATTTTTTGCACAAAAATGTAGAACTTTAATTAAATTTGAACATATATTACAGAAAAATTACATTATTTGTATAGAAAAATTAGCTTTTTATAATAATATTTTATAAAAAACGAATTTTGAATAACGTGTACCTGAATTATAGCTACCTCATATTTGTTTACAATTTTAAAATTAAATTTTTTAGCGTTCTATTTATCTAATTCTCATAAATAATGCATCTACGGATGCAGCAAAGTGCCCTCAATTTTTTAAAAGTAAAATAAAAAATGCATAATGTGAAATGCATAATGTCCCAGTTGCCTTAAGAGAGAGAGAGGGGTCAATTTTCTTACCAAAATGTTCCAAAAAAAAAAAGGTACATTTTTAAATTGCCTATATATATATATATATATTATATATATATATAATAATCTTTTATATATATATATATATAATCATTATTATATGTATATATATATAATAATCTTTTGTTAAGCTTATTATATATATATATATATATATACAAGGGGTGATCAAATGAAAAGGTACGAAACGACACGGTGGGTACAAATATAGACTTTATTCAAAATATACACCATAGGCCTGAGCACAACGATCCCACTGATGAACAAGCCGCAGGATTCCTTGTTCCCAGAATTCTTGTGGCTGGGACGAGACCCAGTCCTTCACAGTGTCCTTGAGTACGTCGTCCGAGTTGAAGCGCTTTCCTTTCAGGTGTTTCTTCAGTGGACCAAACACATGGAAATCGCAGGGTGACATGTCCGGACTGTAGGATGGATGGTCCAACGTCTCCCATTGGAACTTGTCCAGTTCCATTTGTGTGACTCTGGAGACGTGTGGACGCGCGTTATCATGGAGCAGAACCACACCCTCCGTGAGCAGCCTCGGTCTTTTGTTCTTGATGGACCTGCGTAGGCGTCGGAGTGTCTCACAGTACACATCGGAGTTAATGCTTTTTCTGTGCTCGAGTAATTCTGTGCTCGCATCATTTGGACGCCGCTTTTTATAAGAGCCTTTGCTCTCTCCTGCGCATGCGGGCACCCGCGCATGATCCGATCCCAGTCAGAGTCTCCAATGGCATCCCGAGATGTCTCGCTACATTCTCCCTTGGCGGAATATGCAAATATTTAACTGTTTCATTTTTATGTCGTTTCGTACCTTTTCATTTGATCACCCATTGTATATAATAACTTTAATGTTTAACAAAAAACAAAAATGGAAGAATTTTATTTTAGTTCTTAATTCTAAGTTTCCACGCTATTTTTTATTTTATAATTGAGGAACACAAAAAATCCGAAATGTTTACTTGTTACATCTGCATGCTATGAAGAATGTTTCACATATCTTGCAAGAACCTCTCTCATACTTACAAAAAAATTTCATGTTCGTACCTCTTTTTCAAATGGTTGAAGATATTGTGTGTGTTTGCATATATAAATCCACACACAATTTGAAACATGGTGTAATACTAAATCTTACATTTCAATGGCCTTTTTGGGTTATCTTTCTATTTTCATTTCTTCTCAAGCAACAAATGACATATTGCCTTGGCAATCCCTGTTCTTTATCGAATCTTTTCGAGAATCTAAATTCCTGCCTTCAATAACAAATTACAGACTTCACCACAAAAAAAATCCCTGACGAGAAATATTTCAGTACCATGGACACAAACTACATCTCTTAAAAGCAATAGCATTAACGATTTCACTATAAGAATTAAAAATATGCACTAATCAACGATAGGAAGTAGATATCATTGCCCATACAGCGAACGGGCAAACCATTTGTGTCCAGCTTCCGGCAGCCCATACGGTGTACAGGCCAACCAGTTAAGGTGTTAAGTGTATTGATCTCTCCACATACGTGTATGTAATGCATTTATTACTTGTATAACTCTCTTCAACTATAAATATCAAAAAGTTTAATATTGAAAACAAAAGTATGAAATAGAACAAAAACTTTTATTTTATTTTTTGGTAGAAGTTATGATGGAAGGCCAGTGGCTGAGAGGTTGTGTTGTGAATTCGTCAGCTGCCTTGATTTTAGACTGTTTCATAGATGGCGCTGGATGTTTTTGCCTACATATAAAAGGAGAACGATAGCTTTGTATGTTAGTGATTTTAAGGTTTTAATGTGTATAGTTAGTTAAGTTCTTTTTACTAGTAAAAGTTCTTTTTAATGTTTTTAGTGTCTTCAACTCTAGATTTTATGTTAATAAAGTTTTTTTATACTGCCGAGGTAAGTGGTCTCTCTCTGTTTATGGAGTCGAGAAAGTGGAGGTGTACTATTTCTGGAACCTGTACCAGTGTCGGGTAGACACATTGATAGTTTTGGGTGTTGGGGTTTGAGGTGTGAGGTCAGATGTGGTTCCAGGGTTGTGCCCCAACAGGTAGTGTATGACGCTTTCACGCCACAGGTCCGGGGCTGGGCAAGGTCGACTCAGCCTTTCATCCCTTTATTGGGTCGATAAATGAGTACGAAGCTTGCTTGGGAACTGAACACTGGTGAGACTGACCATTTGACCGAAACAACTGCACATGCACTCTATCGCCTAAGGTCACAGAACTGAGATAGGCACAGATGCCTTAGTCACCATGGGCTGTTGCGCTACTGAGTTCTGTTCAGTTCAGAAGTTATATAACGCAGCTTCTTCCATTACTTAGAGATATTTATGTGAGTGAAAACATAGTTCAACCTGAACAATAACGCTTCATTTTTCAAGATTGATCATAACCATGAAATGATTACCATTCACTGACTTCCTAAGTTAGTTGGTATAAAGTGATGATTACTTTTTAAAATATTTTCTAAGAATAGATATTTTCATGTTGTATGAAGAAGATTCCAGAAGATATTAGAAATATACAGGAAAGTATTTTAACCGATTATTTTTAGACTTTTTATGGCATAATTTATTACATTATTGCTATCACATAGATTAATTTTACTAATATTTTATCATGAACCTTTTTTAGTTCGTATTACGAACTTTTGAACTAGAATATTTTCCTTGTAGACAGATTCAAAGCGTTTCTATGAGCCTCGGTTAGAAATCGCTGCTCTACATAATCTAATATATCTTATGCAATGGATAAATAAAATCAGTGCCCGCACTTACCAAGAATTTATGAATATTACAGGTGTCAGTTTATTGAGCTCCATGATTACTGACATCTTTTCAGAAACAAACTCGGTAATTCAAATCAAGAAAGATGTTACATATTTAACACCAAACTGAAAATGACTTTTTGGGTGGCCTGGTAAATATGAATGAATCATAGATTTATCAATTGGATCCAAAGAGTTGAGCAAGGAGAGAATTCCAAGTGACTCACCTTCTCTATAAGAATGTTAAGGAGCAGAAATATTCAAGGAAGGTCATGCAGACTACTATCATGGAATCATCTAAAGAGATTCGTAAGAGAAGAGTCAGGCCATCATTAGTGCCTATTTCTGCATATTGCTGAAGAAATTGCTTGATGCTAGGAAAAAAGTCACGGTATTCTCACCAAAAAAGTCTGTTTTGTTTCCAATGCACTTACAAACTCATCTCGAGATTCGATTGAGGAATCAAAACGATGTCGCTTTGAAATGTTGTCCTATTTGACCTATTCTCCTAATCCCGTGGCAAGTAACATTTTCTTATTCCCAGAATTCTAATACCATTGAAGAGTTGAAGAATTTACAATAAAAATGAAATAATTCAAGAGAGGCAAGAATTATTTTCGACTCAAAGTGACCAGATTTAAAAGATGAAGAAATATCTGGAGAAATGTGTAACTGTGCATGGTGATTGTATAATAACGAAGAAATAAAAAATTAAGTTTCTGTCTTGATTATTTTTAAAACTTAACGATGATCCTCGTATATGTGTTTTAATATACTCAGGAACATTGAAAATAGCGACCCAAGAAGAATGCATTGGATTGAAATGAAATTTAATACACATAATGACACAGATGAGAGATTCACTTGATCTCAAAAACAAGACAATTAAACAAGACAATGAGTATTTGTGCAACGATACAAATACTGGGCAACCTCCAGCTGCAATACATGCCGCCACACGGTCCGGCATTGAGTTGATTAGACACCTTATGTTGTCCTGAGGCATATGAGCCCACAATTCTTGAACAGCCAACTCTAAATCATGTACAGAGTGACACGTTGGCATCTGCCGTTTTAGCTGATCCCACACGTGCTCTACAGGGGACAAATCGGGGGAGCGGACCGGCCATGGAAGAGTCTGAAAATAACGTAGGAAGTCTTGAGCAACTCTTGCTGTATGCGGACGAGCATTATCTTGCTGGAAAATTGCCCCTGGGAGACCATTTAGGAAAGGTCCTACATGGGGTCAAAGAATATCATCAACGTAATGTTGGCCCGTTAAGGTTCCACGCATCACAATTAAAGTGAACCGGCTATCATAGGCTATGGCCCCCCAGACCATTACACCAACTGTGCGGGCAGTGTGACGTAGAACAGTGTGGGGGAATTGTACCGCTCACCAGGGCACCTCCACACCCGTACATGGTTATCATCTGTCTTCAAAACAAACCAGGATTCTTCACTAAACACAACCTTTTGCCAATCTATGACATTCCACATTGATCTGGCTTGGCACCACTGTAGACGCAGTTGCCGATGTTCCGGTGTTAAAGGGAGTGCACGGAAAGGGCGCTTGGATTTAAGATTTGCTTCTGCAAGGTGTCTGGAAATTGTTTGTGGAACAATTGCTACGCCTATGTCTGCTCGTATCGTTGAACGAGTCACTGTGGGGTCCACAAGTGCTTGCCGCACGATCCTTCGATCCTCTCTCCTCGTGGTCTTCCTGGTCGCTCCAGACACGGTTTACCGCGCGTGGGTACCTTCTCGTGTCCACTGCTCCCAGAAATTTCTAACGGCACACTCCGAACGATCCACCTGGCCAGCAACACGGCGCGTCGACCAGCCTGCAGTTTTCATCCCAATGATCAGGCCTCTCTCAAACTCGCTTAACTGTGAGAAATGTCTTCTAGCACGTTTACCTGGCATGTTTCGCTTACCAAAGTCTTCCTACAATCGGCGGGTAATCGTCACGTTTATGAATCTTCGAATTTGTCCTGGCTTATATAGGACCATCTTCCTGATTGTAGCACCGCCTCGGCGTGTATGAGCATGCGTATTGGCTCAAAACGGATCAATTGCATATCACATTACGCTGTACTTATTTGCAAAGTTTCGCGATTGTACTTAGCTTCCTTCTTGGGTCGCTATTTTCAATGTTCCTGAGTGTATTATAAGACTTTATATTAATATTGTTGCAAATTTGCGTGAGGGAAAAGCCGGCAACGACTCCGATTATTTGAAGAATAGCAGATTCATTAATGAACAAGGACGAACAAAAGACTACACGAAGACAAACTGATGTATATGCAGAAAGAAATATTATTACAATTATTTACAATAGTACAAGACGCACTAACAAGACGCACTTTTCAAAGTTCTACAAACGACTCTTCAGTACAGTTCAACAAGTCGGAACTCAGACATATACTGTGAGCATGCAAATTCTGATATCTGATCTTTGTTTCAAAGGTCCTTTTTATAATCTCATGGTATTTTCTAGAAGTATTGAACCTAGAGTCTTTTCAAGGATTCCTTGGCGATATCATATTTTTCGACAAATTTTCTCCAATCTGGTACCATGGTCGTTTCGATGATTGCCATTTTCTAGTTATTTACATTTGAGCAGGGAAGCGAACTATCCCTGTAAAACTCAATTTGCCCACAAAGAGAGATTGTTGCAGAGAAGATAACATACTTAGTGGGTTTCAATATTGAATTTTTCTTTAACCCATTTATAAAAGGCATTCCGAGTTCGCATCCTGTTTTTTATTTATACAAGTAGAATACAAAAAAATTTGCTTATGATACAGATCATCTTTACTGCACTACTTTATTTTTAGAGAGTCAAGCTACTATTTATTACATGAAATTTATTCTATGCAGTTGTTCATGATGTATGTTAAACAAATAAAATGTGATTACACATCCCCTTTAGAAACTAACCTAGGCTAAGCAATTTGGATAATAATGTTATAAATTTTTAACTGAGCTTTTCTACAGCAATAACTTTAAGAGCATAAACGTGACAATTTAGGCTCATTTATTTCTGGTCAACTATTTTGAAAAACCTATTGGACTATTAAAGACTTTGCCATAAAATTTACAAATCATGATAGTTTTACTGAAAGCAACTTTTATAGGTATTTCTTAAAACATTTCCTCCAAAGTAGTATATCACTGATCTATTTAAATATAGATCTAGGTTATCTTTTTTCTCAGTTCACATAAACATTACTGAGTAACATAAAACTTTTTAAACCTATATAAAAAATTGTTCTATTAATTTCTAGCAAGTTAGTTTTTTGAATGCTTATTTATTAAAGAATTACATTTCAATTAAAATTAGATTTCCAATCGTAGCTTCTAAACTAAATAATTCATAAGACTTTGACGGGATTGCGTGAAATTTTGAATTGAAGAGTTTTTTGAAATAAAATTTCGTATAGCAAATAAGAATTTTCAAATTTTATATATATGTATTTAATAGTTCATATTTGTCTCATAATAACATAACTTTTTAAAACTTTTATGGAGTTAGAAAAAATTATCTATTGTTTGGTACTAAAAGATTTGAAAATTACGTTAAGCAGGAAAAAAATTAGTGTTAAAGGCACGAGGTAACGCGAGTAACCCAATTAAAACACCTATAACTTAGATAATCTTAGTGTTACTTTAAAATGCGACGTTAATAAACAATCAACTTCTTCACTGCAGCCAGCGAATAAATACACTTCACTCAACCAATGCGTTTAGTGCCATGAACGTATTTATACAACCTCACGAAATACGCTTGTTTCATTTTCCCTGCTAATAGTAAAGCTATTCCGAAAGTTTTCTAATGCTCTAAAATGACTTTACCAGTGTTTGTAAGGGATTTACTTGTATCAGAGAAAATTTGCCTATTTGTACCTTTTGTTTTTCTCTCAAAAACTACAAATGTTTTGGTAAAAGCAGATGCAATTACTCTTTAAGCAAGATATGTTATACTTTAAAACGCGTTTTACTCGAAATGTGTATTTCTGAAAATACTCAAACGGGCCTGCGACTGCTAAAAAAGTTTTGAAAATAATTAGCTGAATTTTTTTGCGCAAGTTCTGTATAATAGTAGAAGTGTTTTAACCTTCAGATTTATCAATCACTGTTTTATTACAAAATTTACAGTCCCTTATGTGAATATAATCACTGTTTTTAAGCAATTTCTTGTAATAACTAAAATGAAATCCTCTAAGTTTTGTAAAAATTAAAATGTCTATTATCCTGAAGGTCATTTCAAAAATGAATAACATAGCAACACATAACAATTAGAACAATAGAAAATTTGTTCATAAACTTTTGGTACAGAAAATCCGCGTTAATGTTATTTATTGTCAATTTTCACCCCTATTTTTTTACCATTTTAGTAATAAATATTAATTAATCTATTCTTAACTTAAGCATATTTTTCTTAAAATGTACTAAACTAATCTAAAACCCACAAAAAAATCCTCATATCTCCTTTCTTTTTAAAAAAAAAGTTGTCGCAAGTAGTCGGATACCTTAATGTTGTTAATGCCACCAGATCGACGGTGTCAAATCAAGGATTACGGAATTCGTCGTAGTAAGGGGCTAGATGTACGCCAGTCGTTAGCCCTAGCTTTGAGCACCACGCAGGTGACACAGTACTTTTGGCTCGATTCCAACCTCACTTTTGCTGATGAATACCTTGGAGGGTGGTTATGGGCCTCCCATCTCTCTTCCTCTTCGACCAGCCGCACGAAAAAACTTGCGGCTCGACAAATATTAAGAGTGCTCTCATGCCATGAAGGCACTCAAAATTTACAAACACCCAGGGCAGCACCGGGATATTCAAGCCCATTCCCTACGCCACAGCAGTCTGCTTCATTAGCCACTATATCTGATGGAAGGCATCCAAAGTAAATATATGGATAATACCACACAATAAGGACCAATAATTCATAAACCAAAAACGGACAATCAGAGTTTTACGCAATTTAAAACTGAAACCAAAGATAAGAAATCAGAGAAAAAGGGAAAAAATGGTTTTCATAATAATAACAATTATGTTAATCAATAATACTGATTAACAGTTTCTCTTTCTTGAAAAAGGAAAACAGCGACTCACTCATCACGTGATCTTCGAAACTATTACAGCTACAGACTTGAAATTTGGCAGGAATATTCCTTTTAACCTTTTAACTGCCGATTAAACTCTACCACCGCTTTTCACATTGAAGCAAGTTTTAGGGGAATTAGGGGGGAAAAGGAATATGAATAAGAAAATCCTTCGTTGAAAATGTAATTCATTCACAAACACACTCACATACTGTCAAGGTCATTTTAGTGAATTTCAAAGCCTTCAGAATAATCATTAAGGATAGCAAAGTAAAAATATATCTGTACATCGGAAAGACGTATGTACGTATACGTCCGGGGCAGCTAATGCACTGGCTGAGCAAGACTTGCCTATTCGCTGTTGGTTCTTCAGAGGTTAATGAATAAAGATCAATTAAGGAGTTTTTCAAAAATCGAATCCTAAAAGGCGTTGGGGGAGTTATTGATAAAATTTCGTGTTTTTGAACAATTAGACTTAGACTTAAAATTTTTAAAATATTTTTCTTCTGTTTTGTACAGATCCGCTAAGAGTGACTTTTGCGGAAATCGACTTCCAAGGGAGCTTAGGAGATTTACGAGAGTGTTATAAATGCAAAAAAAAATCTCTTTTCGAAACAATTAGACAAAGAAAGTTTTGGAAGTATGTTACTTTTGTTGACTAGAGATACGCCAAAAATGATTTTTGAAAAATTCGACAAAAGGGTCTTGAAGGATAAGTACACTGCTGTTTCGCAAATTCGAGTTTTTGTTGTTGTTGCTAATGCCACCTGCCTAACGGTGACATAAAATGCATCATGGCAAAGGGCTAGATTGTACACCTGTCGTTATCCGTAGCTTTGAGAATCATGCAGGTGAGTGACATTGCAATTTGGCTCGTTTCCAATCCACTTTTAACTCCGTGGGGATGGTCGGGGCCCCCTCTCTCTTCCTGTTCCACCAACCTCACGAAAAGACTTGCGTCTCGACGGCTATTAAGAGTACTCCCAAGCCGCACAGGCACTATGCATTAACAAACATCGGTTGCATCCTAGCAGAGTCCACACCCTTGGAGCAAATTATTTTGGTTGGCGATAATTGCACCATCTTGGTAACGCTGCTTTGATAGACTAGATTTGGTAAACCTAACTATTTCTGGAATTTTCGCATTTTGCCGGAGGGCATTTTGAATATTGTTGTTGGGCACTGGGCTGGAAGTAGGCTGCTTGTGTGAGTGAGTATGTGAGTATACCTTAAAGTTTTTTACTTTTTTGAATGCGAAAGGTAAAAAATATTTGAATGGAGATATCGAAAGAAAGGTGTGAATGCATATATATTATGTTTGCAGAAGTATAAGAAAGAATAAATGGTCTGCTGTTACGATGTACCTTCCATTCGGAAACGATCAGCAGTAAGAAAAAACTGGTTTTTTAAATCTTTTATCTAAATATATTTGATTAATTTCTGTATTGTGTACATACATTTTCATTACACATCCACCTTGCTCCTCTGTATTCACTTGTCGTTATCTCGTTCTGGCTTGGCGCTTTTTTCGGTTTGTCGCCGTAGGTGTGGGCTTCGTAGGAATTTACCCAAACATCTATGAATTCTCCGGAATTCGAATCATGGCCCTACGGCACAGTAGTCAGCGTTAATAACCACTATCCCGGATGGGTGGCTCGAGTCTTGTCCTTTTAAAATTCAAGAGGCGAGTGCTGTAAGAATATTTTTAAATACAATCGAAGCTTAATGATAAGTCATAACCATAACCTAAAAAAAGCCTAACCTTATTACGGATCTATACGCGACCTTATTACTAATCCACTGGGGAAAACTTTGGGGCAAGCATTCGCGTTAATTCACAGCCTCTCAAGAAGAAACATTGATATTTAAATTAGTTTGACTATATAAAGTCAAGGTTTTGTAAATATAAGATAGAAGGAGCAGGAGAGCTTGCAGTGAATCGTTGGTGAGAATATTTCATTGAGTATTTCATTATTACAATGCGAGTTAAGGAAGGAGTTGGTAAGATAATAAATTAGTGGATTAGGGATCTAAGATAGATTGAATCAGATTTAGTTAATCAAATCACTTGCGCTTGTTCACTTAGACTTGTTTACTTAGAGTTGTTCACTTAGAATAAATTGCTCTCTTTATATATCACTCTTAGGGTCTTCTTTTGTAGTTTCACTTGTGATTAAGTGTGTTTGAATAATAATAAAATAATTATTATTACGGAAGTTTCTGGTGATGCTTTGTTCCCACCCACACCCTTAGGTAGGCAAGACGGTGAAGGAGCGGCTCCAAATAGACCACGCTCAAAACCTAACCTTAAAACACAGTGAAATACCTAGCGAAGCGGGAGGATAGCTGTTAGGTAACGTTACAGTTTAGTTCTCTTTGAGCCTCGTTGAAACCAATTTCTGATGAGAGCTGTAGAAGTCAATGAGGTATTTCATATTTTTTTACCACTATACACTAAACTAATGATTTCTATTACTTTTCGCTTCCATGGAATCGAAAGTTCAGCACTGGAACTGTTTTAAGGCAAACTCTTCCTCCTCACGTATTTGTAACATTTATCTCTTTAAAGCAATGATGGGTTTTTTAATTAAACTTATCAATTAAGTTAAACAAACCATTTCAGGAAAGTTCTTTTTTTCTTTATAAAAAAACGAACCAGCTCAGCGTTCTCTAAAAATAAAACAAAAGCAGCTTTATCTAAACAGGCAATTACTTTCCCAACCTCACTTCTGTCACAAGAATCGAAAAATCCAAATTTCCTTCGTGATGAATGACTTCTTCGTTGGACTCTATCTATATCTTTGGTTAAAGGAACATCCTCAGATGGGAAACACGCATTGCTCATTACGATTTCGGAGAGAAAAAATTAGAAGATGTGATCACGAAATAGTATTTTCAAGTTTGTGTGATTATTTCTACGCTTCATTGCGAGCGGTTACACGATTTTGCAGAAAAGTTTTCATTTATTTACTCTTTAGGGTTTCGATTTTCTTAAAACAGATTTATCAAGCCGACTATTCAAAACTAAAAATATAAAATAACAAAAGTTCAATTTTTTATAGGGGAAAAAATTTGTGCGAGATCATCAAGTTGGGCTTGTTAAAATCTTTTCAATCACAGAGAGGATGATATGCAAAGAAAATGAAAACTTTATTGTTAAGAATTTCACATCTCCTCCTCTCTTTTTCAACGAAAAACAAAAACACTGACTTGCTTACTGTAAATTTAAGTACATTATCAATACCAATACATTTATCTGAGTGAGTAAGTAATTATCAACGGCGCACTGTAAAGTAACACGAGGGTTAATGGTAACGGACTTCGTAATTTTGAAACATGGTCAAGGGACGAGGACGACACCTGTGTGTGTGTGTGTGTGTGTGTGTGTGTGTGTGTGTGAGTTAGACCCTCACCCCTCCTTCAAAATTCCCCACCTTAACAACGCGAGGCCTTTGAGCTTCGACAGATGTAACGCGCATCAGCCCCTCTACACGATTTGTCTTCAGGAACACAAGGCCTGACTTCATGACATACCTGCCACAAGTCTGTGACTGAATATTAACGTCACATTTTTAAGCTACACGAGGGCTTTTGGCGACGGAGCTCTTATTTTTGAACCATGGTCAAGTGACGAGTACGACACCTGAGCTGGCACCCCCTCTACGAACTACCACACAACACCAACGGGAGGACGTTTGAGCTTCAGCGTTACTGGGCTCGAACTCGTGACATGCCAGCCGCAATCCGATACCTTGACCACTCGGCTACCACGACCACGCCCCAAGTCTGTGACCACAACTACTAAGCCCGTTTCTGAATATAATTGAAATTTCATTTTTAAATCTAAAAATTTTTAAGCTCTTCTTTTTGTAAAACACTCGACAGACTGGTGGTATTTCTTCAAGTGCCGGGATAGTGGTCTTCCCAAATGGCAAGTACTTTAGCTGTAAGCGACCTCGTTGGATGAACTCAACCTCCCTCCATCCTCTGCTTGGCTGAAGAAAAACTGCAAGAAAAGAGTATCGAAGGGGGGGGGGTACTTGAGCGGCACGGGTGTGAAGTATGTCGGAAGAATATTCTCCTGTCAGGGCTACCCAAGACGTGAAGAGCGTTCCATTATGCTCACTTTATAATGAATTTACATCCCTTCTACCCTGTGACACAGCTAAAGGTGTGAAAGGAATTAAATGATCATACGACATGATGAATCCAAATTATTTTTTTATCACTATAAACACTAAGAGTAAGATAACTCAAATCAGTAATAGAACGGGAGAGAGACGAGATTCGCGTTTAGGGGAAAATGTTCAATAATGCAGGCTTTCCTTTAATATTATTTTACTCAGAGCTTAAATATTTGATGTCCTCACTTCTACTTTAAGTCTAAACATTAACTTAAGGGGTCTAAGGACTCTTAAATTGCAAATTTTTCAATTTCTTGAAAAAAATATATGTTAAAGCCTCAACATTTCTGAGCATTTTGATACCAAAATGTTGTTGATACTGTAAAACGTTCCGAAGTTATTGAGAAATAACTAGAGAAATTTAAACAAAATCCCTATCTCTTTAGTATCTTTAACTTCATTTTTCTCAAAACAACAAATTTTAGCTTGCGCGCAGAAATTCTCAGAAACTATTTATGAGATCGATTTGAAATTTCATACACGTGTACAAAATATGGCTCTTCATAACTTATACTTCAATTTTGAAAAAAAAATTTTAATTTTTTTTTTATTTGAATTTATTTTTTTCTTAAAATTTAAAAATTTTCGTTGTAATTGTATTTAAAAAATATATTTTTTTCTCTAAATTTTTTAAAAGTTTGTATAACTCTGAAAGTGAACATTTTTAAACAAAGTAAAGTTAATTTTGTAAATTTTGATCAATTTTGTACTTCAGACTTTTGCGCGCTGTAAAATACTAATTTTCAAATTTTTGAAAAATTATCCAATTTTATTTCTTAAAATTTTAAAAATTTTTTCAAATACTCGAAATTTGAGAACGAATGTAATATATGTGATTATTATGTGATAAAAATTTCAATGATTGTTTTGCTTTATTGCTAAGTTACATTGGTTTCAAGAAGGATATTTTTTTCGAGTGCACAGATATATGTTAAGGGTCCTGAGACGCCTTAATATGAAGTTGACAGTACCTGACTTTAGACAGTGTTCTAATCAATTGCAATTAGACTTTAACGCTTCTTCGTTAGCTTAACATCACTTCCTTGTTATGTTACTTCTGGCTTCTTTAATTTTTGCTCACGCCTACATTTCACTGCTACTTCATTTCACTTCTAATCTACTCTCAATTCACTAACTCTCAAACTCGCGAATAAAGAATCTATATATATATATATTAAACTTAATTTGCATATTACGCTTTCTGCTTTTTGAAGAAGATTGGTTGAAAATGCTGGCCCAAAAGAATTCCCCAGAGGGTTAGTGGAAGGACGCGTATAGATCCATCACAACTTAATGTCTGCAGTTGTTCACTGGAGTTTAGTCAGTCTTCAGCCTTAGTTGTTCCTTGCTCAAGTGAAGCTACATATTACCCTTCGCCATGGACTTCTCGTATAACTAGGTCTTTTGTACCTGGTGTAGGCTTTCCTACACTAGGGGGATAAGCAAAGACAGCAACAAAATTGTAAAGAAGATATAGTGATACCAAACAGGCTGAAAACTGAAGAAGATCAATAAAACACAATGAAATTCAAGCAGATTTAAGTCGTATTAACAACATAGTCAGTGGTTGGGGACGTATTTCAAGGTATTCAGTTTTCGTGGAATGATGGTGTATGAATTTTGAATTGGTAACTACAGTATACCTTCGGTTCTATACTTCGCTAACAAAAGTATTTGCAGTATGAGTATGAACAAATGTGAAATTTTATCCAATACAGGATTTATAAGCTTTTAGATTTTCTTTATTTGCATCCGTATGATTGTCACTCATACAATGGGCTCTCTGGAGGTTCTTCTTAATATATTAAGTCGGCTTATGGAGGCTTTGAGTTTTGTTTGTTTTAAGTACACTCGAACCCAAGAAGGTCTGTTCATAATGTAATGGACTCTAGGAAGTCCTAAATCATATACAGTTGACTCTCGATAGTTCAAACCTTCGATGATACAAACTTCTCGCTAATTCGAAGTATATTCTCAGCCCCTAGAAAAACTCTTGATATTTCGAACTAAACAATGCGTTTTGGTACACTCAATACTTCGAAGTAAAATCCGTGGCTGGCCAGACTACAACGCATGATAATTCGAAGTTATCTTACAAAACTCAGGACAATTCGAACATTTACTATAGTTACTACGAATATTTACTAAGTCCTGTGGAAAACAGGTTGAAGCTTACATGTATTGTCTCTGCATATCTCCCCAGTAACGTAGCCTCTTTGATGACCATTTGTCTGGTGTTTCCCGGTTCCTCAGGCAAAGATTGGTTTTTTTTTTGCGTCGGACCGACATAACGATTTATGGCTCATCTATGTGACTTATAGAATGAGAAACCCAATAGGGCATGGACCCGACTGGGGCCTGCCTTGAAGAACCAATAGTGTTCGGGATAGTGTCTGAGAGAACGGGGTGCGAAATGATTTTATTTCCAGTGAGGAATGGAAGAGATTTGGTGGGGCTTGAAAGAGTCCTGTTCAAGAATTACTGCATAAATATATTCTTTTAATACATGACTTTTAACTTTTGACCAATATGTACTTTTTAAAAATATTTTCGTTTCATTCATATGTGCAATTATTTTTTTATTACATGGCTTAAAATTTAAATGTGTTAGAAAAAATTCGGGAGATTTTTCTTACTCTCTTGATAATTCGAAGTTTTTTATCGGTCCCTTCAGCTGCAAATTATCGAGAGTCGACTGTAACTCATCTTACAGTACAATGTTTGGAACCTCGCCTGAATAGTCTTTTTCTTTATCAGCAGCTTTTATTTTCAGCTGAGGTTGTGGTTTCCCCCGAGTAATCGGTTGCTTATCTTTAAACTAAACCCTATGATTGAGTTCAATTTCCTTGGGCAAGTCAAATCAAACCAACAGAAGAAATACTAATTTAGATGGGTTCAATGTGCCAAAATTCCAATTTTTTTTTTCGGAATTAGAATGATAATCTATGCTGGAGGTCGGCAACCTATGGCACGCGTGACACATGTGGCACGCGGTACAATTCTCAGTGGCACTCTGCACTACGCTATGCATATGTCAATTTTTGAGTGGATGGAAGTTGATAAATTTGTAATGGACCTTATTTGACAAACATGTTTTGAATTATGGATTTTACGGAATTACAAAAAAATCTGAAAGAAAAGATACCTAACTAAAGGTAAATTTATAGCTATTTTGTAAATTACTAAACGTCATTGGTCAAAAGATTTAATTGTTTGAAGAGAGAAAATTGCATGCACTCTTTCTATGATTTCCGCGCGCGTTTTTGGTTCTACTTATCCAAGTAAAAAGATCTTCTTCATATGAAAAATATTTCGAGTCCGTAAGGAAATTGTTTTACAACTGAATGCTCAGAATCTTGTCAAAATTGAAAGTCATAACCTATACCTCTGATTTTGAGATATGAAAATATAGCGTGCAAACACTAGGTTCTCATTAAAAGTTTTATACTTATCTCTTTATTTAACTATAATGAAGAGAAATACTTATATTTTATGTTTTCTTTTTCTTATTTTAATAAATATTTTTAAAAATATATAATACATGTAAATTTTTATTTTTTTATTTTTGTTAAAGAAATTGTTATATTTTATGCTGTTTATATTTTTTTGTCAAGAAATATATTTAAATGATGCAAAATTAATCTATATATATAAAGGAGAAAAGCGACTCACTGACTGACTAATCACGATATGTCTGGAACTATTCAACCTACAGACTTGAAATTTGGTAGACATGTTCCTTTCATAAAGTGGACATCCTCTAAGAACGGATTTTTTGAAATTCGAAACGCAAGGGACGTTACGAGGGGTTAAGGGGCGTTATAAATAATTGTTTCTATGATTAAACTATTCGATGTACAATCTTGAAATTGTGTAAGCAGATTCCTTTCATAGGGTAGAGATCCGCTACAAAATGAGTTTTGTGAAAACAGACCCCCAAGTGGAGTTGCGGGGGCTCAAGTGGCGTTATAGATAATTATCCCTATTTTTAAACTATTAGACGTACAGTCTTGAAATTTGATAAGCAGATTCCTTTCGTAAAGTATCAACTGCCAAGTTTAATTTCGGAAGATTAAGGAGCGCGTAATCGATAAATATTTCTATTTTTAAACTATTATACCTTTCTGCTTGAAAATTGGTAGGCATGTTCCTTTCATGGAATAGAGTTCCTCTAACAAAGAGTAAAACGAAAATTGACCCTCAAGGAGGGTTGCGAGGGGTCAAGAGGAGTTATAGAAAAAAATTCCTGTTTTTAATTGTTAGACCCATATACTTGAAGTTTGTTAAGCATGCTCCTTATGTTGAATAGGGATTCACTAAGAATTTATTTTACGGAAATCAACTCCTGGGGGGGGGGTGCAGGAGGTTACTGGGACGTATTGACAAAAAAAATCCTATTTTCGAACTACAAGGACTATAATAATGAAATTTGGTTTGCATTTTTCTTTTGTTGAATTGAACTCCGCTAACAGCGGTTATTTTGGAAAACGGCTCTCAACGGGATTACGGGGATATTGATAGTAAAACTTTCGTTTTTTTTCCTGTTAGATTTAGACTTAAAATTTGGCTTGCATGTTCAATTTACGGAGTAGAGATCCACCGATAATTGGTTATGCGTAAATCCACTTGGTTATAGGGTTACAAAAGAGCAAACATCATTCTATACTTCAATTTTAGAGATTTTTAGAAAATACAAATTAGATGAGTTCTGCCCTTTTTTTTATCAAGAGGGGGCAGTTATAGGTATATGTATATTTTTCAATACAATATAATTATTAATGCTAGTACTTATACATCAATAATTTATATATATATATATATATATATATATTAGGTGAAGGTTGGCTGGCCAAAAAACTTTGTTTAAACCTGCATTCCTAGTTCCTAAGGCTGGGAGTTTGCTTTTAGTATTTCTGTGGCTAAATCTTTTCTATTTTGACTATAGTTATCTTAGGTATATAACTATCTTTAGTATATTTTTTGAAATATATATATATATATATAAACAGTATAAATTTATAAAAAATCATGAAATACCCAGCGAAGTGGGTAGGTAACAGTTAGTATATAATAAAAGTATAAATTTTTTTACCTCTATTCTCTAACTTGGCATGTACTATCGCAGGAATAGAATTATTTCAAAAATGTCCTACTGTGTGGCACGCTGAATCCTATTGGTGGATTGGTTTGGCACGCCACAGCTAAAAGGTTGCTGACCCCGGATCTACGGTCTTGGCCATGCAATTTGCAAACTAGCCAGTGACTTTTCTGTTCAAGATTGTGAACTCGTGGTCAATGTGACTTATGCCGTCGGGAATTCGAGTGTTAATGAAACTAAAGACTCATCTAAACCGGGTTAATGCATGATAAATCTTCTGAGGCTCAAATTTCCCTTGTTGATGTGGTGTGGAAGTTTTGAGAGGGTTTCAAATTCAAGTGTCACCTTCGCCACTTTTTGACCCTGCCATCACTGCGCTCATACAAACTGTGCCAAACACACACATTAATTAGCATATATCCTGAATTTCATTTCTCTGAGACAGACAAGATTACGAATGTTTCCAAATGAACACAACTGGAAATCGCTAAGATAAAAATAATTGAAACAGAGCTAAAGGGGTGCATAACAGCAATTAAATGGAATTTATCACAAGCAAAAATTACATTGAATAGATTTTAAGAATTAAATTAGTTTTTTTTTAAATAAATTCTTACCTATTCAGAAGAAATTTTAAAAAAAATTATTTCAAAGTGTGAATATTTACTAATTATCAGTAATTTACTACTAATTTAACAGTTATTAGAAATTGATTGTCTGAAATAAATTACAGTTAATTATACTATTTACGTTGTTTTCTATAAGTTTTAATTAAAAGCTTGTTTCTGAAAATGCATGTCATGGCTTTAAAAGAAAAATACTGAAATTTAAAGTCTTGCGTTCCAAAACTTCACGGGAAAGAATCTGAATAATTATTTTTCTCGTCACGTTAAGGTTAATTAACATTTTGAAGTTTTCAGAATCTTTCTAAAAACAGTTAACATGTATTCTGATTTTTTTTCCGAGAACTATTTACCGAAACAAAAGAAAATTTCTATGTTCGACGTAATCAGGTCGTTAAAAAATTAGGTACGGTTATTGCCAGTTTTGACAGAACTTAAGTGCTCTCTTTTTTTGGCTGTAATTCGGTTTTTAAATAGAATTTTGAAATGTTGAAAGTTCGTTAAAAAGAACTTTTAGACGTGCCTTTGTTCCAATGAGTTGTTTTTCAAAGATTTGCAGTTATTTTCTATTTATATGAAAATGTCGTTCAATACAAATAAATTAAAAGTTTTAAGATTTTTTTGTTTGTTTTATGTTCATTCTTGGTAATAATAACGGGATATTTTTAATAGAAAAATGTATGCTACCAATTTTATTTATTTGTATTTAACTCTGTGCATCAAAAAGTGTAGGAATAACATTTACGTTATAAATTATTGGTTTAAAAAATAAACTATCAACTGAAACTATATTTTTTCCATAAATGTGTTTTAAAACGCAGGTAGTTTTCTAGTTACGTGTTTTGAAAAAAAAAACCTAAATTCAATAAATAGGAAACATATCTTTTGGATCTTATTAAAACTGAAACGGATCACAATGATTACTTATTTTTGTAAAATGCAGGAGGACATTTTAATTTATCAGAGTTTTTATTTCTTTTGTTTAACTAAAATAAAGAGAAATAACTTAATTAAATTTCTTGGTGTTTTGTAGGAATATCTGAATCCAAAAAAAAAAGTTAATTTTGTACGAAATTAATTACATATACACTTTTTTTTTTGACATTTTTGTACATGTATTTTGTATCTGTAAAGTCCCCGTCACTTTGACGGGTTTAGAAAACGACGTTTTTCTTTTAAAAAAGGACTAAATTGATCTAAAACAATTAAAACCTTAACCGATTTATCATAAGTTCATAAAATCTGTTACGTTTACATAAATAAACACCAACTCATACAAATCCTTACTGTTGATAAATTTATTTCATCACATTTTGCAGACTTATTTTTGGACTTGAGTCCATCGAGGTGTCTCCTTTTTTTAAGTAATTTATTTGCAAAACTCATCATGCTTTGCATTGCATAGCATGAGGCTTACGGATGTAACAAAATTATATAGTTTAAAACAAAATTAAAACTACGTTTAAGATAAAAATATAAAATAGAAATGAAGGGAGGAAATGCAAAAATATAAATAAGGGGAGCTACCAATAAAAGTTTAAAAATCTATGCAGTGAACAAATTTTCTTAAGACATTAAGGCTTTCAGTACAATTGACCAACAAAGACAAAACAAGTGGCCAGGAAATGCCTAAACGTTTCAACTCCTTCTTAAAATTTTTACAAAAATATAGGTTACTATACAACAATACATGTTCCGATTTCTTATGATTTTTATTTAGTGTCTAAATTTTAAATACTTTTACATTAGTCACAAAAAAAAAAAAAAACATCACGTTTTTTTAAAGTTTGACATTTGACCGGAAATATGGGCATGCATCATGTAGAATTCTGAAATTACAAGGCTGAAAGGGAAACAATTTTGAGTATATATTCGTTTCTAGTTTCATTGCAACAACAATTATCTGCATAAATTTCAAAAAATATTATTATTGTTTTCTTTTTTTGATCGTGAGGTCCAAAATGTTTCAAAATGACAGATCGCGTAAATCTTGTGTTAATTTCATTGCTAATGATTTTTAGGGGGAAAAAACTGGGTGTATCAGTGCAGTGTTTACAAACTTTCAGGACAGACGCAATAAGCGTAGAAGATGGGAAATCACATGGGAGTGCATGATCGGAAACGCTTTCCTCGCGCGGTAGTGACGTCGCAAAGCGCAACAAAGACAGGATATGAATAACAGGAGAAAACATGATTATATTATTCATAATACGGCAAAAATGCTGGAAAATCTTTGGCTGGAGTACGCGATAGATGGCACTGCTTACAAACCGAAACATTGGTGGTCCAGTGCATTGACCCCCTCCATCACCAGATTGCACTTCCCTTGATTACTTCTTATGAGGTACGTCAAGTCACTGACGTTGTGACGTAGTCACAATGGAGAAATCACCCCTATTCATAAGGAACTTCACAGCTGGAGAACACGGGGCTTTGACGGCATTGTGCTTTGTCGGACAGCAGGACTGTCGGCAACGGTGTGACTGGCAAACACTATGGGCTGGGCATCACTGCATTATTTTTCATTCATTGGCAGTGATTGTCAG
The DNA here is from genome assembly GCA_019973975.1 of Trichonephila clavata. Classification (NCBI taxonomy): domain Eukaryota; kingdom Metazoa; phylum Arthropoda; class Arachnida; order Araneae; family Nephilidae; genus Trichonephila; species Trichonephila clavata. The sequence continues at coordinate 126,582 of BMAO01006283.1, read as the reverse complement.
GCTTGAAAGGCTGGCGCCTCGGCAGACGGCGGAGAGTGGCATCTATCCCACGATAGATCTCCGAGACGGAATCGACGGATCTAGGAAGAAAGCGCGAGGCGAGGGCCTCCCGATCGACTCCCGACGATGGACTCCTGAGACAGAACCCGATGGACTAGCGTGAAGGACTCCTGATGCAGTATCCGACGGACGAGCAAATAAGACGCGAGGAGTGTACACCCATGCAGACCCCAATGTTAAATAGAACTAGCTGGCTGTATAGAACGAACACCTGTAACTGATTTTTTTCCTCTTTCCAGTGATCTTCTGAATGTTGTATCTCAAATAAACAGTTGATTAGATCACAGTAAAAATTATTTTTTAATAATTAGCTTGGCGTCCACCTGCAATCGAGTCCACGACGCCACAACGTACAAAACTCTCGTTAACAATGCTGGGGACTTCGCTACACTCATTGTGGCATCTTCTGGAGAAGTCTGGGATACGCCTCGTATTTTCTCTAACGTTCGATCTTCAATGCGCCGGAGATGTAATGCCTGCATTACCACATGGGGGTCTTAATTTCGAACACCTACTTTCATGACAATCGTTTTCTTTTAAGCTATCCGAACACGTTCGGAGTACTTTTTAACAAAATAGCATACATTATAAATGCCCTTTTAGGACTCAATACCAATAAATATTAGTATTTAGCTATCAAAATTTAAAATAAATTACCTGAATTTTACACAAATCACAATTATAAGTGAAATTTTAGCAATATTTTTGAAAAACTTCAAAGCAGTTAGAGAAAAAAGTAATAAACATATATTAGTAAAAGTATTACTAAAATAAAATTAGATGCATTTATCTAGAAAATGCACTAAAGTTTTAATTTTTTATTAAAATTTGAAAATTTTAGAGCTGATTGAGTAAACATTGTAAGAAATGTTACATTTTTTATGAGACCATTATTTGAATAACAAGCCATAACTCAAAAAGTTTTCATACAATAAGAAATATTTTAGTACATTCTCTAGAAAATCATAAATATCAGGTTCAAAAAGTTTTATAGAAATACATTCGTAATATTTTGAGTTATCAGACTCGCCATGATAGATTTTGAGCAATTTAAATGCCCAAATCTGGTAGATCAAAAACCCACTTCCGGTTTTTCTAAATTTATGAAATTGATTGCAACTTGGCCTCTAGGTAGTGTAGAAACATAACAAAGTATGTTTCGTAAAGTCAAAAGATAGCTGTATTCAATAAAATAAAAAACAAAAATATCTGCCTTGACTGAATCTGGTCATTTTCAACGTGTTCGGATACCTTAACTGGTCTTTTTCCTTATTTTTTTGCCGTACTAAGGGTAATAAACATATTTTCTCCTCTTATTCATGTCCCTTGTATTTTGTGTTGTCAGTACCACGCCAAGAAAGCCTTTCCGACCATGCATGCCCATGTGGTTTCCCATCGTCTAGGTTTACTCTCTCAGTCTAGAAAGTTTGTGACCATTGTACTGATACACCCAAAATGTATGTCATCTAAAAGTTTAAGTTGGGTGGAGAGGTTATTTAATTATCTCGATAACATAATTTTCGGGGTGTAAAACTTTATTAAAAGCTCAGTTTTTTTTCAATTGTTTATACCACTTCATAAATTTATGACCTTCAAACATACATTTGATGTAAAAAGCTGCCAGCAGAAGCAAATAAATTGCCAAAGAAAGTTACACCGGGTTGGTGGCTTAGAGCTAGAGTGCCCACTTCACAAGCCCAAGGTAGCGGATTCGATCTCAACTGGAGTCTTCCGGATGCGAAAAACATAGGCACACATGTCATATGATTAGATGGCATGTAAAAAATTCCTTGAGTATCAATTTGGCTCTGGTACTTTCGGCAAAATTGAATCATGACAATATTTAGCATCTGACGAAAGCTTGAATTAATATTAATTTGAGCGTCAAAATTTGGTGGCAAAAGCCTCCGCTAGATGGTGTCACGATGAAATGACTTTCACATTTGGGGACTTGGCGTGTCTGCAAAGACTTAGTTGCCAATGTGCAAACCATTAGGGAAAAAAGTTACTTCATGCATGATGCTTAACTTGACAGTTTTGTGTCGAGAATCTTTTGAGTGTAAAACATTCGTTTGGGGGTGTACGATACCACATTCATTAAATTCTTAGGGTGTGAATTTCTTTTCGAGACAAATGAAGAACGTCCTGACACAATAATTTCGATATCTGTAAGGGACGATGTTGGAGCGATATTGTGTCTTGCACAGGAGGTGTTTCTAGGATTTCTAAGAAAATTCGGCGAATCTTCAGTTATGCTATTTAAAATTTCCGATTATTTTTAAAAGTGTTGATAATCTCAAAATTCATTAAACGCTTTTTGCATTTTGTTTGATAATTTGTTTGTTTTTTTTTAAATTTTGTTTAAAAAAATATTCTTTTTCATAATTTTATCACATGTTTTGATTTATTTACATTTTTACTTTACTATATTACTTACGTTATTTTATTTTTCCTGGTATTTATGATAGCAGAAAATATAAATTTGTTATTTCTTTTTCATACATCAAACCTTCCAGTTTCTGTATATTCTGTTTTAGAAACAAAATGTTCATTTTAGCATGAAATCACATGGGCACAAATTTAACTTTATCGAGAGAAAAAAGAAATTTGAAAATGAATTAGAATTATTACGTACAACATAATTTACAAGTGCAATAACATAATTTATAATTACTAATTGCAATGTTTACTTCAATTGCTCATAGTTGAATCCGAAAAAGAGAAATATATTGCGACGGTGAAGATACACTTTCAAGCTGGAGATATCCGGGCACCCTCTTGAAAAAGTGAATTTGTCAGGTGATGTAATTTGATGAGTAACCGAAAGCTATAAATATGTTGATAGTAGTTTGTCAGGCAGGGACGTTTTAAAGCATGGGCCAACTGGGACCGTGCCCAGGACCTCCCTCTCTGTGGGGGCCCACGTTTTGCTCTCGACTTCGTCTTAATAAGATCATGATCCGGTGCATAATTTTAATGTGGTCAAATATTATTCGCGTACATATTCTCCGAAAAACTGGGAATTTCAAACTGCATATAAAGTGGCAAAAGTGGAAAGACTGTATTATGATGTGATGGACGTTGTCCATGTCTAGGTCTAATACCATAAACATTCATCCAACTCATTTAGTCGAAATGCGGCCATTGGTTGAGCCGGTTTGTGGCTATGTTTCTGAGTACTATAAAGTGCGTCGTGCACATTTATTTGTTTCAAACGAGTATTTGACAATGCATGCTGTATACTATTTACTTATTAAGATCTCAGGCAAGGCCTACTTTTGCACAGGGGCTCAGGGCCTCAAAGATTCTTAATACGTCCCTGTTGTCAGGTCATATTTATGCTTTTATGAGATATCGAGTAAGAAGCATAGTGACTTTGATTATGGCATTAGAGTGAGATAAAGTTGAGAATTAAGTTCGTGAAATTTTAGACATTCTAAAACAGCCAAAATCTACTGTGATTGATGTAATTGTGAAGAGTGGAAACGCCCCAAGATAGTTAAATCCTAGAAAAATGAAATGGCAGTCTGAAAATAATTGGGAGAACACAGCGGGTAGTGATATAAAATCGCAAGCCCTCGTTGGTGTGGAATCACTCAAGGGCTTCAAAGTTCACCGGACGTTAGTGCTAGGAGCAGCGCAGCTCGTTGAGAGTTAAAGACCTGACATTTCATGGTCATGCAGCTGCTTACAAGCCTGGTACCACTCCTCAGGATGCGAAACGTCGATTTCAATGGTGCAAATTTCACCATTATTGGGCTTTGGAGCTGTAAAAATGTTCTTCGGAGTGATTAATGCCTTACATGCATGTGTCATGTGTTAATGCATATGCCAATGCATCGTCTGGCAGTCTAATGTGTGCCTAAGTTTGGTGGATGTCTGGATAGCGCTTCTGGAGTAAAGGTATTCTGACAGTTATAAAGTTAAGTAGAGGCAGCATCATGGTGTGGGTATGTTTTTCATGGTTTCGCCTGGGTCCCATATTTCCTGTGGTTGGAAGCATGAACTTTGAAATGTAGGTGGACATTCTGACAAATGCTGCTTTCCAAATTTTATAGCAATATTTTGGGGGGAAGGACCATTGCTTTTCGTGCTAGAAAACTGCTTCATTCATGCATCAAAACTTACACAGCCCTAGTTTGACAAATGGGTATTCAAAAGCTGGCCTGACCATCTCAGAGCCCCGGTCTAAATTCCTTAGAACTTCCTCTGAAGTGAATTAGAACGTCGATTGTGTTGCCAGCTAAATTGACCATCTTCACTTCCAGCACTCATTTCAGCTGTGATGGACACCTGGACGTTTATTCCTAAAGACACCAATCAAAAACTTGTAAAAAACCAATCAAAAACTTGTGTGCAGGCTGTCATCAAAGCAAAAGGGGAATTAGTATCATATACTAAAGGTATCATGACTCCTAGTCTGCAACACTGGATGTTTGGATGCTCTTTTGACCTGGTAGGGTATTAACTAAAGTTCCGAAGATGCCAGATATTGCTAGTGAACTTGCAATTACAATATCATTCCATCGACAACCATGCCAAACATACATTTCGATTGATGTATGTAATTAATTATTGTAAACATCATTTTGAAAACGATATATAACATAAAATAATCTGCAAATAAGTAATTTATGTTTCCTCTAATGTCTTTTTCTAATAACTGTATCTTAACCCATCGCTTCCATCCATATATTCTTATACAAAAACTGCTTTCTGTAATAATCCTATCACTTTAAATCTTGTCTTATTAAATTCTGAAACACGCCGTATATTCACAACTTAAACGTTTGAATTTCAACCACTAAAGTCCTTGATTTTTTTCTATTTTTTTAAAGATTTATCCATACATCGTCTTGGAATTCATTAAATAAGTTATAAAATTCATCACAGACCACATTACTTTTTTCCAATCACCCAATGTCCAATCCTTGTACCTCTAAGCCTTTATTACGTTTTCTGGAGAAAGCAACAATGACCTTCGGTTTCCATAGCCCATACGATGCCTAAATTGTATTTATTGTATGTAAAGTTTAACCATATTTTCCTGTATGTAATAAACAAAAATATGTGATACAACTTCTGCGTTTTTTATTGTTCTTATTATTTGTTTATTTATATTTTAAATGAAGTTCTAAGTTTAGTTTGGATTCTCTTAAATTTAATGAAAATATCTTTTACCACCAAAGTAAGCATCCAGCACAGAAAAACTTAAGGGGGGAGGGAATCCAAAAGCATCTGACTGGAAGCATCTATTTGGGAATAAAGTGAATTAGAACGTTTAGTTTTGTGTCTAGTATTTCGCCAGGTAATTAGTTAATAATCTTGAAGTACTCAGAGGTGAAGGTGTGTGAGCAAATTCTCTAAATTTATGAATTTTATTAAGAATGAATATATGTATATCAGTGATAAAAACCTTTAATAATATAGAAAATCTCCTTTTTTTACCCGAGAAAGTTTTTTATGTTTAAATTCCGATTTTTAGGTATTATTTAAAGATGGTATAAAAATAATTATTTCCTGCACCTTTATTGTTTTCAGTAATCCGTTATTTCCGTAATTTAAAAAAAAAACGGCAGATGAGCACTTGATTAAGAATGCTGTCATGATGGAGAAAATTGTTTTCGGAGATTATTCAGCCATGGGTAGCAAATTCATATTTATATGAAAAGAAAATATTCCTGATGACACAACCCACTCTAAATTCTTTTTTAAGTAATGAACAAAGAGTGGGAACATTTTTTTTATCCTTTCCCCATTCGAATCATACATAAAGGTGGATTAAAATTTTGATCTAAATTCCTCAGTTTTCATCTGATGGCTCTAAGCATTCATGGTTCACTAAGGAATGTTCTGTAATCTACTTTCCACAACGGAATTTTGTACTCTATATTCTAAGCAAAAGACGATTTATCTTTTTACAGTTTGTTTTTGATGGAAATAAGAACTGGGACAAATAAATACAAAAAATATGTGTCTCTTAAAAGTTGTGAAAATTATTTCCCCCTTAAAAAAAGGAAATATATCAAGATATATCTTAACTATAAATTAAATGACCTGAATATGAAGTGGAATAAAATATAATTTCATGTGTCTTAGGTGAAGAGCATTTTCGTATAACAAGTAGAATTAAAAGTAACTTCTCGTTTTAAAAATAACTTTTTTGATTTTAATAACATCTACTAAAAACATGGTGTTCATTATAATCGATCTATTTTTATTTTTAGTGCAACTGAAACTTTTAAAATTGCTTAAGTGTAAAAATAACTTCTAATAGTATAGGTTTTTTTCTTAAGCCATTCCTTATACAGATAAAGTTTTAATGAAAAAATATTCTCTTGTCGTCTTTCAAAGCATTAGTAGTAAAGAAAATAACCTTAACATTCAATGCTAAAAATTCCTTGTTACAATATTTTTCTGATAAAAAATAAGAGCCAAAATAAAAACTTAAATTTCTCCAGGAAAAATATTTTAGATATTATTTTTCATACAAATATCTTCAATATATACTTATATCTTCATACAAATAGCTCATTACTTATAAAGTAAATATATTCTAAATTTAAATGTTAGTTCTCTAAACATGTTTTTGGAATGTCATTTGTTTTAAAACATTGAAATTTCACCATTATATAAATAAATTGTTGACAAGCTTACACATTTTTTTAAATCTCTTACTCGATAAAAAAATTTCATAGTTTAAAAAATAAGAAATCTAGACTCATGGAATCAACATCAGATTTAAAAATGTTAAATTTTGTGGGGGAAAAAAAATTTAAAGTAATTGTAATTTTTGCTTGCTCAATGTTAAGAATGTAAGATGTAACGCAAAAATAGAATAACGAGATAAAAAAAGAACACTCGTTGTATTTTGATATTATTTCTAGAAAAAGAAAAATGAAGAATAAAATGTTAGGTTCTCCAATAGCTAACACGAAATTAATATACGACTATATAAACTATTTCTTACATATTTATAAATCTTAGGAGAGTTACTGCTGAGGAATTCTAAAAATATTTTACTGTTTTTGAATATCAAAATAAATGTTTATGAAAAATAACTTTGCTTTTACAAACTATGATTCAGATATTTTTTCATCGGAAACAGATAAAAAAATTATTACCTGAAAGATAGAATTAGGAAGAACTGTATAATCATTCTATGTGTAAATATTTTTGATTTGTATCCTTATTACTTATTTTTGAACATTTGTTTTTGGCATAAAAGTTTGTGAACAGAATTTATGTTTTAAACATAAAACCAAAAGATTGGAATTTTTTTAAAGAATTTAATCTAAAAATGTGCGCAATAATTTTATAAAGAAATAATAGGGAACACTCTTCACACACTTACACAAAAACAATAAAATACATAACTAATATTTTTAAATGGCATTTTTCCTCGAGAATTTGAGTTTTAAAAACATTTTCAAGGTGTGTCAATTACTCTATTTTGTATATAGAATTCATCTCCATTTTTTTAAAAGAAAAGTAGGTAGCTGTTCTTTTAATTTCATCTCTGTTAAGGATAAAATTTCCCTTTATTTAAGAATTATTGACATTAATTTATTACTAAGTGTTTTCGTTTAAAAATTAATTCTCACTTTGCAATCTTAAATAATTATTGTATTCCAATAATTATTAGTCCTCCTTTTATTACTGCTACCTCTAATAACCTTTATATTATGATTCTAATAAAATTTTAATTCAAAAACGCAAGACCAATCATTTAAGTCTAAAACATTAAAATATGACAATTTTTAGGTTAATTGAATAAACATAAAAATACATAATTTTACACATTTAAATTGATAATTAAATTATGAAGGACAAAGAGAATTAATGGTCATTACATTTGGAAATAATTTTACTAAGTTAAAAGTTATATTTTGAAACAGAGAAGATAAACTAAATTCACCATTTTTTTAAGCATTTTAAGTAATAGTCTTTTTTCTAATGATTTTCTATTGATTTGTTTAATCTCGTGATGATATATATATATATATATTTAGAAGAGGTAAGCTATATGACGTGAATTGTTTCAAACATTTATTCTAATGATAACTATTAATGTAAGGCTTCTGCTCCGGTCACGAACTTGATTTAATAATAGGATCGAGTCCTGATGCTATTAAAGATTTGAGTTGAGGGGCTGATGTATATTAAGTTTGCCAGCTCACTTAAACGTGGTTCAAAGCCTTGAGGACCACGGCTAACAGCTCACTAAATGCCTTTACATGCGACGATAGTAATCAACATACAATAAGTCGATATCTAATGGTTTTAAGTACAAACAATGTTGTTTGTTTTATGTTTTGGGAGGAAAAGAATAATATTCTATGTTTGTCAAAACGAAAAAAATTAATAACAAGGAAACATAAGATATAACTATGAATTTATTATACATAAAATTGATCTACAAACAGAAATATATACATGAAATTCAATTTATCTATCTCAACTAAAGTTTGTACAGTTTTCTGAGTTAAAAGCATAAACAAAGAGCGAAATATACATGCGCAATGAGCAACTTAAACCTCCATAGTATAAAAGTATTTCATATTACACAGTATAAAACTATTTAAATTCGTTGTCTAGTTCAACAGTAATATACATATCAGAGACAGTAACAATTATTTACAATATATACAAAAATTGAGCAAAAAAGTTTTTCGTAAGTTTATATTACAAAAATAAAAGTACTAAAAAATGATCTAAGTGAAAGTTTTCAAAACAACTGTTTTTAAGGAAAATGTGTATAATTGAATGATATTGGGAAAATTTTAAATAAAACTATCGGAACCGGGAAAAGTGAATTGAAAATTTAAAAAACACGTTTTTTTTAAATGGTTATCTATACTTTTCTCTTTCCTCCTCAAAATCCGGTGTATATATATATATATATATATATAAGATATCTTAATAATACAATCAGTTACAAATATAGATAGTAAAAAATGTGTAACGTTTAATAATCACAAAAGAATTGAGATTGCAACTTGTGACAAATTTGTCTCAAAATATTTCTGATTTAACTCAAATATTATTTCATTTATTAGTAACAATTGACCAAATTTCCAATACTTCGTTAATTTTATAGCTTTGCAAAAAGTCTTTTTTTAAAAAAAAATAAGACTTTAGTGCAATGATCTACGTTAATAATGAAATCTATCTAAACAAATCAAATGATAAAAAACAATGACAATGATGGTTGATGAAAGAGAGATTCGTGAAATTTAGATCCCCATGGGAGGAGCAAAAGCCATGGGCTGGGGCTCAAATCCCATGTAACCTGCTGCTGCGGGTGCAGCACCATAGGGGGCATGGGGTACAGGGTAAGCATGAGAGGCAGCTGGCATGTAAGGGGCTGGGGGATATTCAACAGAAGATGAGAAGGTAGGAGCAGAAGCAGCTGGGGCTGGATAAGCATATCCACCCACGGGAGGTGGGACTTGCATTTCAACGGCGGAAGATCCTGATCCATGGTGGTGGTGACCGTGATGGTGATGACCATGGTGGTGATGATGGTGACCCTTCTTATGGAGGAGTTTAGCCAAAATACCTGCTGCTAGGAGAAGCTCAATGCCGTGGTTGTTTCGGTGGTGGTGATGAGCCATGGCTGGCAGGAAGAAATCAGCTGACAGGATGCAAGAGATGACTAAAACAGCGAAGAAGTGAGCGGAGTTCATTTTTGGTTTCTAGAAAGAAGAATCAAAATACGTATCGTTAGTTAATTTTACAAGAAAATGCTATTCAGTCTATGATGCATCAGTATTCTAAATATTGGTGTTCAAACTGGGTTTCATATTTAAAAAATCCTGAAATATGTTAAATTGAGCCTCTTAAAGCTGCAGAATCGTAATAGTTTTCAAGATTTTTTTTAAAAAAATAGTAATTTCTATTGTGAATCTTTAGAAGAAAATATAAACAAAAACCTATGGAAATAAGAAGGTCAAGCTCTGGTTATTTTAACTCTTCTTTAAGGATTGAAGTTAAATCTTGAGTTAAGTTATCCTGTTTTAAGAAGTTATAGACTGTTTTTAACATTATTCTTTGAATTAAAGAGACAAATGACTTGATCATTATAAAATAAAAGAAGACAGATGATGATTATAAAATAAGAAAAGAAATATTTAGAATTTTAAGAAAAACTGTAAAGTAAACTTTTTGAAAATATTTTGGAGAAGAGCCGTTTAATTATATAACGTTTTTATGAGGAAGATAAAATCCAGAGTTTAAAGCTATATCAACTATTCATGTTATTTTAAAGACACTTGACATAAATAATTAAATAATCTAAGTATGAACAAATATAGATGCTACAATTAATTCATAAAATTATTTCTGTGTTCATACGACACGGAAAACAAAAATGTATTAAATACAATTGAGCTATTGATCTTTTTTTTACTTATATAAATAATTTTTTAAGAAAAATTAGCACTTTTTCTTTTTATAGAAATTTAAATGTTTTATTTTTGTGGGGAAAATTGGAAGGACATAAATATATTTTTAATGCTTCTAGACATTTACTGAAAACATATATAAACAAAACATATGTTCGTTCTTCTAAACTTGCGTAAGTTTTAGGTAGTAGTAATAGTTCTAAGTTGTACAATAAAACAATTCTGAAAATTCTTCTTCAATATCTTTTTCGAAAGTTCTTCGAAATTCCTTATTTGAAAGATAATTCCAAAAAGTTTCAAATATAGCAATGTTTAATAAAGTTATATTCAAGGATAATTATTTTTAAAAAACTAAACGTTATTTGTATGATAAGAATAATACTTTTTGACATCCTTTTCCTCTATGTAAAACCTCTATGATCGTTCCATTAGATTTGAATAAACAATTTAAATAAGCTTTAGCGCTGATTTTTAATATTTTTAATTTTTTATTCACCCATTATGCAGCTTGTTTTATTCAATACATATAGTGTAAAGTAATAATAAAATAAACTACAGTGAAATTATTGAAATACATTTTTTATGAAAAATATATGCACTTGAAATAAAAAAAAAACATAAATTTCTTTTGTAGCAGGGCCATATTTTTTAAATTCATATATGCTTATATTCTATTGTTAATTCCTAAGAACATAATTTAAGAATATAAACTAAACAAAATTATTTATTATGAAAGGTGTAAATTAAAATGAAGTTTACAGCAAAGTATTTGATAGACAATAATTGGCGAAAAATTGCACTCTGCACTTTTTTTTCGTGTGCGTAAAACGAAATCTAAAGTATAATAAATGCTTTATAAAACTTCAAAACTCCTTCGTGCTTTATATTCAAAATAAATGAACCTCATAATCTACATGTAGAATTAAGAAATAAAGTAAAAAATATAAATAAGAATGGAAGCTTTTCGCTTATATCTAGAATATTTATTTCACTTAAAAGTCGATTCTTTTGAGCCTCAAAATTTAAGTAATTGTTCACAATTAAATTCAAAAAAAATAACTTTGAAAATTATGGCCATGAAAATTTTTGAGTTTGAGAACAAAAGTAAAAGTAAAATAAACGCATGAGTACCATAAAAAAGTAGTTACTTGCTTTTTAAATTACATTTTCAATTCTTGTGACTTATTTCTAATAACATTTTTTTATCATGTGGTAGTAACGTTTATATTTTCCAGACTTCAAAATCATGAACAGAATCTGAAATGTTCTTTTTAAAAAACGAGATATACCTAAAAAGGTTTATCTAAACATATAAGTACAAATTTTTTATTTCAAAGTATTTCTTTTTAGAAATATATATCAAATTAATTACGAATTAATGTAACTAAATCAATTGCAGACTGTCAAAAATTAATTTGATAAGAATTTCTGAGGGTAACAATTTCTTTTCTCTTTTTTTTAAATTTTTTTTATACTCAAAAGAGATTTATTACTTTTCAAAGTATTCTCAAACGTATACCATTACAATGCAGACTTTTACAAAAATACTATGAATTGCCTGCAAATTATACAAAACGGTATTTTTTCCCGAATATAAGCAAATTCTAAGCATTTTCACTCTTAACTTAGCAAAAACTCTGAGACAATATCTCCATCCCTATACATCACTCACCTAGGTAAAGTATCCAAAAAGTGAAAGTCGAAGCGAGAGCTCGTATATCCAAATCGAAAGTGAAATGTTTGTTTTTCCGAACCAAGGTTAAAGTGTAGTATTTATATGATAAAAATTTTTCCCACAACCGAAACCTACGTCACCATCCAATAAGGAAGATTAATCCTTTAGGACTAAAGAACCGAGCTTAAAAGGGATTTAAAATAGTCAGAAACCCATATTGCTATTTAAGAACGGTTTCTTATTTTCAGCCCCAGGGGTAGAGAAAAAAGGGGTGTTGCAGCGTTCCGTATGGTCGGTTACAGGTAACCGCTCGTCTCTATTTTTGGAATCGGGGATTAAGAAGGGAGCGACGTTCTTCGTGGACATGCCGTGTTAAACTTTCGCTTTCGCCTCCCAATCCTTCCTGATTTGGAGGAGAGATGGAGAGGAGGAATTTAAGAGGAAAAAAGGGAAAAAATGTTCGTGTTTTATTGGGTTTAATGATGTTTGGGGAGATATCGAAATTATCCTTTCTGATAACAGACACTTTCACTTTTATAAAAGGATATTTTCGAAAGATTTCCCGTAATCGAAGGAGGAAAATATTTCTTTCATTTTCTTCTATAATTTATAGAATGCAGAAAATATATACTTAATTTACTGAAATACACTTAAGTGGCACGGTTGTGTACAATTCTTTCTGGATACATTTGACTAAGTTTGTGGCAAATTTTTAAAAACTTTGTACAGTTTACAATTATTAAAATTGGACTACTAAGAGATAATTTCAAAAATTAAAGGATGACTTTTTTATGTAGCTGGAAATTCGAAAATATTGCTTTGATGTTATTGCGTGTATTTTTCAAACACTATATTATGGGAATGGTATAGACGCTTTCCAATAGCTTACATAATATAGGTTAAAATTCAATACAGCAAGCTTAACCATCATGCCTAAGTCAGTAACAGCTTATAAAACATTACTTTCAGTTTTGGTCTGTAGATTTTTTTCTTCATATTTTGGTTTCATGTTCTTATATGACAGTCCTTTAGTTACTACTGCTCAGTTTGTAATGAGTATCATTTGAATTATTAAATATTTTATTTGGATGATTAAGTATTATGAATTATTGAGCCTATATGAAATTGAAATCAATTGCTTTTACTGAAAATATTATTTCAATAAATAAATTTTTCTGAATTGTTTTTTAAATATGTTTGAAAAATATTTTCTGTGTTTGTTTTGCAATGCACTTGCATTTAATTTATTTCTAACTTTTTTACATTTCGTTTCCACATCCTACAAGAAATAGCCATTTATTATTTACTATTTTTTTATTTTATATGAAAGAGCAAAAAAAATGAATTTTGGTACTTACCTTTGTACTTTTAATTCCTATATTATTAATAGTACTTAATTTTAAGTACCTCTTTAGTTTATTTGAATAGATTGTGATAATTTTGTTTCCAAATTCATATCGGGAAAACATAACTACCTTTTTGATTCATATATCAAACTTTGATTATACTTCGATTAAATATTTTTTTAAATTTTCATGAGCTTTTTTTATTTTTAATTCTAAAAACTCAAAGAGTCAAAAAGAAGATAAAAGCATATTTCTGTGTACACACATCAACATTTCTTGTCTATGTTATTCATGATATTTGCATGTTTTATAAGCTTCACGTCATTAAACACAGCTTAAGGCAAATACGGCAGGTTCTGTTAGAAAATTGAAATATAATTTGAGGTAGTTTTAACGAAAATTTTAAATTTCAATAAGACGTGTTGTTGTGCCATTCAAATTAGCATTGATACATATTTTCAAAATAATATACTTTTCTAAATTTTCATATCTTTTGATGAAATATTTTTGACAATTATTGCGTGGTAGGAGAACTTGTTTTTAGATAATTTCTATTAAAAGTCAAAATAGGTATTAGTTCTTTGAATCAAAAGTTTTTGAAAAGAAGAGCGTAACTCATTACAGCCTTTTTAAATAATAAGTCTAATTCTTGTGCGTGAAAAATCTTCATTGCAAAAATCTGATTCTATTCACAAATATTCTTCATAAATTTATGTCGAGAATATGGGATTGCATTTAAAGTTTCACGGTTTTCTTGAAGAAGAGACAGATTCGTGAGGATGGCTGAGATTAACAAACTAGCAATGTTATGCTACATTCAAATCATGAATAAAAGCTATTTAATAGTATAAATAACTCCACTTTGCCTTCGTTTCCATGGTGGGTAAATTTGGGGAGTTGAGTGACAGCTCAAATGTTGTTCTCGTCACTTGACCGTGGTTCAAAATTAAGAGGTCCGTCACCAATAGCCCAGAACTTTCTTTAAAGTACGACTTTAATAAACAATTAAATCAAATCCTCCTTATCTTTTTTACATGACTTTATACATTTTGCGTCTTTCAATGTAGTGCATAATATTCAAAATTAGTTCTAAAAAAATTTCTCCTTTTTCATTAATGAAATGCACAGTTTGCGTACCCAGATTATTTCTTCGCTCAACCATACTTTTATGCCTCCTATAACAGTTTGCTAAACGTAACTAACCAACAGACTTAGTAGATAGAACATAGAGATAACTAACAGAAATATTTATTTATACCGGATGTGCGATATCAGTTAACAAGACAATCCCCGAAGCATAGAAATCAATCATTGTATTCATGCATCACTGCTTTTCGCGAATTCATCAGTATTTATTGAAATATCCCTATAATATATCAAAAAAATTCTATGTAATACCTCAAAAAATTAGTGACATGCATTTTGAAGTTTTTAATTATTTTAGCGCATGTAAGCATACACATAATTTTAAGTCATTATAGTATCTAGTGTTAAAATAGTTTTAAAACTTTTTGGCTGTTAATTTTATATGCATACGATTTTTTATGACTGTTAATTTAATTAATTAAAAACTTTTGAAAATTTGAATGCTTTTGATTGCGTGTATCGTATGTTAAATTTATTATTTTTTATAAATATGCATGTAGAAAAATAAGACGTGATAAATTTGTGGTTAAAATCTCTTTTTTTTTTTTTTTTTTGTACACTTTAAAAGTACAGGATTTCAAATCTTGATTCCATTAAATATTTCACGAGTAACAATAAGAATGTTGTACATTAGAAACTCATCGTCTTGTGGGTGGAATAGAGTATGTTAACTGTTGGCGGAACGATTACGGTGTCCACTCAGATAACGATCTCGTCTTTTGATTGTGGTTCAGAATACCGAAATATTTTTACAAGGTGATTGATTATAATTAAAGTTCCAATACAGCCCTATTAGGAAAAAAAGAAAGAAAATGTGGTAAAAAAGAATCATTGAACAGAAAATTTGAACTAAATATACTTGAAAAAGGGGGAAATGGTGCATAAGAAAAAAGGTTCCGTGGTGCAGAAATAGATAACGTTGCAAACGGTACTTCCACTGTGGTACGCTGCAAGATCGTACCACAGAAGGAAAATTCGGTTTTTAATTGCCTTTGGTCCAAAAACTACATAAAAAGTATCGATGTAAACGTCAATGAGTTTTTTCCTCTCATCCCATTTTATTTCACTCTTCTTCGAGTATATTCTCAAATTTGAAATTCTGAAGTGGAACTTTTATTATAAATCACCCTCTAGATAATTTTCATATCAAACGAAAAATTAAATATTTCAGCTGACTTTTAATTATTTTACATTTTGATAAATAAAGGCCATAAGAAAGAAATTCAATTAAAACATTCTATTAAACTTGCTTTAGCTCTATTTTTAAGTATAAATCATGTCCAAGAAGTAATTTGATTAATTTTTTTAAATGCAAAATTAATTATGCTGCATTATTATTGTAAACGGTTTTAATAAATTTAAAAAAAAAAGACATGAAACAAATGCAGTCTGGAACACGTTTATATATTTACAATTTTATTCAGTATCTATATACATAAAAATACAAAGTATAATACATCATGTTTCTAGAATACATATATTACATAGATATTTTTTTACATATTTGACACACTATTAGTATGCTTAGTGGTCGGAATAATCTCACCTGAGTCATGATTACAAAAATAGCATTCTTCAAACTCAGAATTAGATTCATTAAACATTTTGATAAACCTAAAACTCTAACAAAAGATAGCTTGTGTGATTCCTCAGTTATTTAACTACATTTTAAAGTAGACGATAGATAGATATGATAATTAAATGTATTTGATATTCCTGTGAAAGATTCATATGATAAAAAAGATAAGGACATATTAATATTGAAACTCCACTTCAAATATACAGATAGCAACCCTATAAAACGAGCATTTTTATCCCATGATGTCCTATTCATTGTAAATCTATACACTAGCAGTAAAGTCTGATAAACATTCGAAAACTATCCTCTTTGATTTAGATAAAAATAATAGATTTATTTAAAAATAATTATTTATTAATTTAAGAGAAAATTATAATTATTAGTTCTCCAAAATGAAATTAAAAATAGATTTAGATTGTTATAGATTATTCGTTACGAGATTTTTAAGCCCAGAGATGAACTATAAAATCAAATTTATGTGTTATACGGATGCTGTCTGTATTTTAAAAAATGGAAAATTATATTTTTCTATTGTTCTTCTTAGATTATTATCATAATTGATCATTATAGCTTCCTCTTTTTAGTTAACTCAATTATATGTATGTCCAAGTTTCATTAGAAAATTGATTTTAAAGAAAAAGTGTTGTTATTAAAAAACTGCACGAGCCTTAATGCACGCTCGACTGATATCGAAGTATTTCCTCGTGCTGTGGTTGTGACGTGCTGTCCTCAATTCCCACAGCGGGCTTAATTTAGATTCTAAACGGATGATTTAATCCGTTGGTTCCTTAACCAAGAATGGTACACAATATGACAGAAAACGTCTCTCGCTATCAACAACAAGAACAAAAAAGGCTTTTAGGATGCTGCGCTTTCTTTTTTGCAACAAAATAAAACATTGTTAAGATATCTTGATTGATTTGTTGAGAGAACTTCATAAGACAGATCTTATTTAGAAAATCACACTCGGATTTTTTTCCCCCAAAGAAAAAGGTTCTAAATGGGTTTTTGTCTTATTTAATGCTGCCTTCTTTTGTTTATTTTCTGTTTTTGAGAGAATTTTTTCCCTTTGTTTTGGTGTTATTGTAACTTCTTAGCAGTTTCTATTCTTTGGGTTAATGATTTTGAAATGGTGACTTGATTTTATTCACGCATTTAACCATCTTAGTTTCTGATGAAAAAATTAATAGATGATACAATTTTATGAAATGTATTAATTTAGGAAAATATTTTTCATTTAGATCATAGGTTCTCAATGTGGGCGATAACGTCCCCTTTCGGGCATTTGAGGCTTTCAGGGGGGCAGTAAAAGAACCAGAATAAGTTAGAGGTTTTGAGATGGTATGGAGGGGCATGGGCAGATTAATCAAATATAGTCTAAAAAAAGACTAAAAAATAAGCTGATTGTTTACTAACAAAAGTAAATTTTAATAATGGTTACCTTATGTTGATTGTATGTATTTAAAATTGTATATTCGTGGCAATAACTATTTCAGATTTGCAAGTAAAAAAATTGGGGGCTTTAGAAAAAACTAAATTGCAAAAAATATATTCTATTAGTAATAGAATATTTTTTAAAAAATTTAACTCGTGTTTTGACCACGTATTATGTACGCTCTTATTTCTCTGGAGTGGGAGTGGGGTGGCATCGAAATATTCACTAGAAAAGGGGGCGCCAGTTAAAAAATGGTTGGAAACCTATGATTTAGATGAATGAATAAAAACTGCTAATTAGTATAAAATATGGAAGGAAATATTATATGAATCAATCAGTTTGTTCGAAATAGAAATGACTTGATTACAAATACTTTTAAGTGTCTTCTGAAATATATTATTTATATTACACATTTTAAAGACACATAAAAGGTCTATTGTCTATTGTAAATCTATTGTCTATCTAAATTTATCTGTAATCTATATTTGTATAACATTTTCACCATATTATCCCATCAGTCCAACTCAAAAGTTGTTTCAAAATTATTAAAAAGAAATGGAAGTTCACATTACATACGTTTTAAACATTCTGTTAATAACCTTCTATTGTATTAAATCTATATTACCATAAGGATACTTAATTCATATTCTGTGAGAAGTAAACAAATCAAACACATGAAAAACAGATTGAAAAATATGCTATATTTAGGAGGGGGGAAATAAAAAAATCAATGGTTATTTAAGAATATTAAATTTAAATTGCTAATAGAAAAACTCGAAACAGAAAAACAAGTTCATATAAGGTAACTGTTACACTAAAACATATTTTTACTAGGTTTATCAAGTTAATATTCAGAATCTTTCTATACCTAATGACTAATGAACACAGACGGAGCCGTATTTTCTTTGGTAAAGATAATGACAAAAATCAACTACTCAACTCAACTCAACTCAAAATGATATGTGTAACATAAACATTTGCTCGAATATAACTGCCTATAAAAAACTCCCATATGCAGAAAAGGAACATACAAATCATTTATGCATAAACTGAACATTATTATACCATTACCTGTTGAAACAGATTACTTATAATAGGCAGGCATATATGCAGAGGGTGCAGCATAATAGGTCTCACCATAAGGTGCGTAGCCATAGTAATTGCTGCTGCCATGACCATGGTGATCATGATGACCGCCGTGATGATGGACGACCTCGTGTCCACCACCTCCGTGGTGGACTGGGACTGGAATTGGAATGGGGATGGGATGACTCTGGTGGTGTCCATGGTGATGTTTGTTTAATAATTTGGCGAGTATTCCTGCGGCCAACAGCATTTCGATCCCAGAATTCCCTCTGTTGTTGTGATGGTGCATTTCCACTGGAACGATCCATAGTTCTGTTACCAACAGCAAAGAGAAGCAGACTACTGCCGATATCTTTTTGGATGAAGTCATTTTGCGAAAACTGTATAAAACAAAAAAGTAATTAATGAATTAATGAAAGTAATTAATAAGTAATTAATGAATAAAAGTAATTGATCGTAAATGTATATGTAATAAATAATATGTAAATCATAACATGCAGATTAATGCTAGCAAAAACGTTTGTAATTAATAATGTACATTAATGTTAATATAAAAATATAAATAATTTCTTAAAATTTTGGGAAAGGCTTCGTAGATCATTATCACCCATAATTTCAGAATACCAAGTTTCAGGTGTGTGAGCCTTTCCATCTTTGTGCTGTTACCCATAAACATTAAACTCTTTCTTTAATAAATAAAGATTTTTCCACTGATACTAATCATTTTTCAGGTACATATGAATATTTAATCTGCATAGCACATATATTTGTAACATAAAAACCTGCAGAAATAAAGACATTGGAGAGAATTTACAGTATTCCGTGAAATATGTACAGTTTGCTAATTCGAAACTGTTGCCATATTAACAAGACAAAAATAAGATGAATAATTCTATTTACAAAAGTTAGGTTTATTGAGCAATTTCATGAATAAGAAGAGAATAAAACATAGTAAAATGAAACTCCGAATCAAATATTTTTATTACACCTACTCTTCAAATCAGAAAAGTTTAACATTCTTTCAAAACCTATATATATATATATATACTTCGGATTTAAAAAAGTATAAGAAATAAAGATAATTTGACATACTCAAATGACCTCTATATTCTAAGCATTTCAATAGTAATTGAATTAATTTCGTATTCTATAAATAAAAATAGAATAAATAATAATGAACAGATTAAAAATAATATTTATAAGATACCAATACATTTTGTTTTTCATGACAATACAGTGGGTTATTTTATTTCCAGATTGTATTGTATATAAATACTACATTACTATTACAAATTTTTTGGAATTTTTTTGAATGAATAAAAGTGATCCAAATTTTGAAATATATATAAATTCGATTTTCTTTTTTTACTTACGAAAAAAAAATAGGGAAACGAAAGATGAAAATAAAATTCTTATTTACAAATGTCAATTATTTAAATTATAATTACTACCTCTTACAGTACTTTTTGATTGTATGTATGAAATATTTAAGAAAATTATATACCGAAAAAGATTAATTAGGATTGTAGGGAATTTCAATCCATATATGTGTGTGTGTGTGTAGAATGTTTTATTTATTTATCTTTTTTTTCTTATCAAAATAGATGAAAGGAAAAACGTGTTTACTTATGCTTTTCAATTAATACAAGTAAATAAATCTTTTTTTTTTTTTTTTTTTTTTGCTTTTCAATAACATTATTTCTCTTACATATCTTAACATCCTAATTGACCATTGTATCACACCCAAGCCGTCAAAATAATTTCCGCATTCTACCAAATAAGAACTTTTTCTGAAAAAAAAAGAAGAAATGTTCTTTTTTTTTCTATTACATCCCTTTTGGCAATAATTCTAATTCCAGAGATCGTAAATGACAAGAAATAAAAGAAAAAGAAGCGAAATAAAACCGAACATAACGCGTGGGCGTTGAACTTCAAATACTTTCCACCCTGAAACGAGGAAAACCAATTAAGGGAACTGAGTAGCCATACATAAAAGTGAAGATTTAACTCTTATTGTGACATTTAGTTATCCTTGAGGGAAACGTACCAGGGCGTACGAAAAGACATGTTATTTCTAACGAATTACTGAATTTTTCAAAGCTATTTCCTTCAGATTTTGTTGGAGCAGGATGTTGATTGGAAACAGTTTATCCAAGAAGTTTTATATATCGGTTAGTGAACTAACGAAACGGATTGAAAGCGTGTTGTAGACACCCAATTGCAATTAGAAATTAATGGGAAATATTTTTTTTTTCTTATTTTAAATAACTATGTTTGATTTTTTTTAAAGGTAAAATTGCATTATTGAGGATAATCGATTGAAGATTGATCGAAAAGTAGAAAAAAGTTTGATGAAAGAAGGAAATGATTGGGCATATTTGGGAGTTCAAATTTCTTTACTGGACATGCTTATATTGAAATTGATAGTAAAATTTTAAATAATGTTACACTACATTTTTTTAGGCATTAAAATTGATGCTTATTTAATGAAATGATTTCTGTTTGGATTAAAAAGCAAACAATTGTTTGAAAACGTTTGCTTCATTATTTCATTAATATCATATAAATTTATGATTTGCTTACTTTCAAATTTAATGAATAGGAAAGTGAAACACCTATTCATCTAAGTCAATTTGTATCTTACAACAAATAAACACTTATAGCATCCAATTAATTCAACTTAGGCACCGATGCACAAAATAAAATTAATTTAATTTTACTGCTTATTTGTTTGTATTTGGGCAAATGGAAGTAGAAGAAACTTGGACAAAACATCATAAATTTAAGTAAGAAAAAAATTCGAACAAAATGAAAAGTTAAATTTATATACAATAAATAAAAAGTAATTATAATATTTAAAGTTTAGAACAAATAAGTGTATAAATGTATATCAGAAGATTAACATATATAAGTACATCATTAATATAATAAATGCACTATTAATATGAATCTGGTAAAAACTGCACAAATTATGATATTAAGTATATCTGTCAAATGAGTTTTAACGTTGGAATAAGAATTCTTGGCATGAAAAGACATAATAATTGCTTCCTGCACAGTACATACAAAACTATCAAATGTGACACCTTTTATGTCCAAATAGGTTTTTAGCAATTCTTTGATTCAAAAATATTTTTGCAAATGAAAGTCTTCAGAGTTTTCCGAATTTACGATTTCAGCTACATTTTTAGAATTGAAATGCGTTCTTTTTTTTTATAATCTGAATTAATAATTCCTATGCTAAAAATAAGAAAAATGTTTATAAGTTTTATCACTTTCTTTCACATAAATATTGAGAAAAGAAATTGCTTTGAATTCATCTAATATAAACATTGTTTAAATTATTTAAATTTTTATTCTTTCTATGTTTACATTTAAAAATTTCTTTCTATGTTTACAATTAAAATTTCTTAACACAATTTACCAAAAGCCCAAAATGATTATTTTTTAAATTTTATTTTCTATTTCTTTTGATGCGGAGTAGTGTTCATGGAAATTGGAAACATTTACATTGATGTATATTTTTTATTTTGTCCACTAGATGGCGACATTAAACATCAGCAGTTAATTTTAATTTCGTTATTTACATAATAGATGGCGACACTGTAGTTATCTGAGAGACGATATGAATTGCGTTAACGCATTTACTCATATTTTCATTGAATTTTCATTCTCAGAAAAGAGGAAAGTAATATGTTATTTCTGTCTTTATTCACATCCCAGATGGCGACACTGCAGTTATCTGAGAGACGATATGAGTTGCGTTAAGGCGTTTACTCATATTTTCATTGAATTTTCATTCTCGAAAAAAGAAAGTAATATGTTATATTTTTTTCAAAAGAGAGTAACGTATCAAAATAAATTAAGTAATATAATTAAGACATGCTACTGGTAATAAATATTCTTTCACGGCATTTTTTGTGATATACTTGTGGCTTTGGGAAATTCTGTCTTTTAGAACCTATTCTTCAATGTATCAAATAGAAAGAATTATTTCTATTAAACACTAAATTTTTTTTTTAATTTACTGAATTTTTTTTCTCTCTTTTTGATTCTTATTATTTGAAATACTCGATTTCAAATTTTCTTTCATATTACTTTTTAATCGTATAAATTGTTACATGAAAATATTTCATAATAAAAAGGCAATCAATTTTCTTTCTTTTATTAAATAAACAGTTGATAAGTTGATAGATACTTTCGTAAATTATATAGTTATATGTTTGAAAACAAACCTATTTATCAAGATCAATGGGCCAAAAAACATTTGCATTTTAAATTGTTTAGACATTATGTGTGTTCTTTGAGACTTTATTAGAATACATATGTATTCGGAAATTCTTTTCGCTTAAATGTTCACATTGTTATAAATGATGATGAACATTATTATAAAGAAAATTATAACGAGATAGGATTTTTTTAATATTGTTTTTTTAATTCATTTAATTTAAATATACGATGAATTATTTTATATTCTACATTCATAAAATGCTAGCTTTTTGTTTTCCAATACTCGGAAAAGTTCTATAAACCTATTTTCTTTCGGAGATATAATTCGCACATTGAAAAATCTACCTTTCTTTAAAACTTTATTTATTAAAATAGAAAACTAAGCATTTTATTGGTTGTTATCAGATTATTTTTCTTTTGTTTAAATTACATATTTTAGCCAAAGTTACGTTATTATAAATTTTATATCCATTTTTTTATTTAATTATATCTATAATGTTATATAGATTCTATTTTAAGATATTTGCATCATGGGAAAATTATGGTGCTGCTTATGCCACCTGATCGACGGTAACATCAGATCAAGGTCCATGTAATTTATAAGGGATGAGGGCTAGAATTGAACGCCTGTCGTCGTTAGTCTTAGCCCCATTCAGGTCGACAGTACAATTTTGCACGGTTTCACCCCACTTTTGAGGGAGAAGACCCTGGGAGTGGTCAGGAGCCTCCCTCCTCTCTTCCCCTTCCACCAGCCTCGTGAGAGGACTTGTGGCTCAACGACTATTTAGAGTACCCACATGCCGCGAAGGCACTGTACATTTACAAACATCCTTGCCTTCTCCGGGATTCGAACCCTGACCCTACGGCATCGCAATCAGCGTCACCAACCACTATACCGGATGGGCGGCATGTGAAGCTTATAAAATTTAAAAAAGGATAATTAACATTATCTTACAAAGGTTTTTATTTGCATCATAAAAATACTTTATTGCGGTCAAATTATTTTATATATGGGTAACCATGACTCTTTTTTTCATCAATAGGAACTCATTATACATTTGTAGTTTTATTCATCAGACAATGCTTTGGTAACATTTAAGCACAAGAAAAAAAAGCTTTCAGGGAAACAATATGTGTATTTAGAAATTTCATACTTTTTGAATACTACAAAATGCATTTATTTCTTCAAGAACTTTTGCATATTTATATATTTAGAATTGAATCGTCTTAAAACTAATGATTATTTTTAAAACGCGTTATATACTATGTAAAATATAATTTTTAAGTCTTAAATTTTTATTGATAACTATTAAAGTCTTGCACTGATTTGCATTTGTTCAAAAATGAATATTCCATTATTTTACTTAAATTTATTACTGATTTTATGTAGAAAAATTTAAAATTAATTTTGCTTTCTAAAGTATGTTTAATCTTTTAACGCATCTGAAAAGGTTTTGTTGTAAATTTTCAGGAAAATATTAAATTTTATTTTTTTAACAAGCTACTAACTAGCTGCAGGCAGTGACAAATCACATTTTAGAAAGATAAGAATTTGAATGGAAAAATTCCGTAGTATCTTGAGGAAAGAGGGGAGAGGGGAAAGATTACGTTTGGTTTATATAGTCCTTAAAACCTATTTTAAAATATTAAATTTTCAGATATCACATGCTTTTTTCCTTTAAATTTTATTGAATTAAAACTTTACACGCATTAAAATCTTTCATTTCTGCAAATAAACTTGTTTAAATAGGCTTAGGTGCAGTTAAAAATACGGAAAAGAAAACTTTGTTTATTTTTCCCATAATTTTTTTAACTGGACACAAAATGAAATGCTGTGCATAAACATACTATTCGGAAACATTATATATCAGATCACTACGACCAGTAACGTATAGAGTAGTATCTGTTTTAAATAGTAGGCTCTGTTTTTGTACTATTTACATAGGCGATTAAATTGAGAAAATTTACTCTAACGTTAATTACCTCCAGAATTGATATTATTAAGTGATTTTGATAAAGTTAGATGCGTGTTTGCATCCATACGTTGATATAATTCAAAAGTTATATTACACTATTATTATGGCGCATTATTAACACTATAATTATAGCTCATTATTAACACTATAATTATGGCGCATGCAAACAGGCTAATGTGCATACCTCACTGAGTGCAAGATAATCTACAATACAGTTTACAAGATGGAACAAAAAATTAGTGAGGGGTATAGTAATTATGAAGCCCTCTTACAACTATTAAATGATCAAATTCGGTAATTCATGATGAACTGGCTTGTGAGAACTTGGAGAATATTAGTTCTAAGTTTATATTAGTTATTCAAAGTTATATCAGTTAGTACGCAATATTAGGTCCTAAATAATTCTGAGAAGACAAAGAAGAACTGAAATTGCCGTTTTAAAAACATCATAAATATTCTGTACACGATTATGATGTAGAGGTGTGACTGGCCAATCCTTTTCGAAAATTCATCTGCGAGGGAATCCCTAAACAAAAGAACATTCTCGTCTTTAAAAATGCAACGAGAGTTATTCACACTATTGAAGGATCGAAAGACCTTCTAGATTTTACTCCTGCACCTTATAGTATTAATCAAGCCTCTGCTCAAAACTTGTAGTTTGTAGGTATGTCCAAAATGTGTGTGTGTGTGACATCTGTTTATAGCATTAAACTTATATATATATCTCAGTCTTTTCTGGGCTTATATCGTAATGAAGATAGGTCAAAAATTGGTGGTGCCGCGGTAATCTAGTGGTTAAGGTATCCGACTAGGTTGAAAAAGTGCTTTTTTGGTGTTTGATGTTGTTTGGGAGGCCATTAGGGAAGAAAGAAATATAATTATTGAGGAAGAATGACTAATACATAAAATTAGAGTTCTTAAGTTGTTTTTATAGCATTACTTTATTTAACATATAAAATACTTTTTAATGCGTTTTTTGAAGAATGAAATTTTTACGATAATTTGTGCACTAACAACGGGATATCCCCAAAGCAATCCAATCAAATTCAATGAAATTGATAACATATGTGTGTTATGGGCCCGTCAAATTGTAACAAACCTCAGTTTTAAGACACGTACATTTAATCACATTTTACAGCCAATTTTAGCTTAGAACATGCAGTAATTTTGATGAAAAATCCTTAACATCAAATTTAAATGCTAATAAAATATTTATTTCTTAAAAAAAAATTATTCTGCTATTTGTGACATTTCAGAGGTGTCAAGAAGTATATCAATGAAATTAAAATTGCATTATGTGCAATTTATTTTTATTTACTGCGTTTTTCTTAACTTTAAAAATTTTGCTAAAATATCAGAAAAATAGTATTTTTTTAAAAAACAAAGGTAAAACATAGTCTTTATTTAGTAATTATGACTTTTTAAGCCTATTATGTTCTTTAAAACAATAAATTTATTCTGAAAATCAATTTTTGAACAATTGGTCTCCAAATTTGTTGGTTAACTTAAGGTAACATACTCGGGACTGTTGTGTTATGAGTTCGAGCCTAGTACTGCTGAAGAATCGCCGTGCGGAGGAGGTCGATGCACGTTTCATATGTCGAGGCTCAAATGTCCTTCCGTTGGTATGGTGTGGAAGTTAGGTGAGGGAGGTGCCGGCTCAGGTGTCCTTCTCGTCACTTGACCATGGTACAAAATTACAAGTTCTGTCACCAAGAGACCTCATGCAGCTGAATAGTGCGACGTTAATTTCACTCCCTCGCTCGAAAATTGGTGATTGAACTAGAATATAGACTCATAAGTGAATAAAGCAGATCTCTACTCCAATATCAATGTTCTCTTTCAGCCATGATAAAAGAGATCTGTGCACAGAAATTATCGGAATACAAACAGTGGAGCTTTTTGTAAACAGACCTCTCTCATGTGGGATCGAGCTTTGAAGCTATGGTTTCAAGACCAATGAAGCTCTCGAGATAACTTTGAAATGGCTATTCTCCTGTTACGCCTCTCTGTAATGGACAAACACTGACCTTCATTGACCATTGTATCCCTTGATTCACATTTCTCAGGCTTATTCTTCATGGACCCGATCTCATTAAATTCCTCCCATAAGCTGAGCCCAATTCTGGGCATTTCATTAAAGTGTTTACCAATCTGCACCTTATCTGCCCTGCCTCAAGAGCCTTATAATTTGCCGTCTTTTTGATTATGTTGATGGTTTTTCATGATATAATAGCTTTCCTTTCAATATAGCCCTTTGTTAATAGAAAAACACAGTGAAAATTACCGACATGTGGAAGCAAACGAAGCGCGGAAATTGGAACGTATTTTGAAACGGGAGTGTTTTCCTCTAAATGCACAGGTTGCACGCACGTGTGCGTTTATCGTAACAGATATTAAAATATTGCATCTTTGTGCTTGAAAGCATTAGTTTTAGTTATTATGCTTTTCGAGAAATTCAACTAAACTTGAAAATTTTTATAATTTACAACAACAGTGTATATTTTCAATGGATACCTTTGTTATTTGTATTTAAATTTGAAAAAACAATGTTTTAAACATTAATGTAATGATATATAACATTATCAGTAAGCAATGGTTTGCAGCATGGGTTGTGGGGATGATTCATTACATATATTTTGCTCCTCGTTGCACATTTAAAAACATATATTTAGGACGAAAGATTCACAGTTGCTTGGTTTATTTCCACGAGTAACTTATTCACCACTTTTAAGT
Source organism: Trichonephila clavata (assembly GCA_019973975.1). Taxonomy (NCBI): domain Eukaryota; kingdom Metazoa; phylum Arthropoda; class Arachnida; order Araneae; family Nephilidae; genus Trichonephila; species Trichonephila clavata. The sequence continues at coordinate 98,907 of BMAO01006283.1, read as the reverse complement.
TGTTTTTTTTTTTAATTTACATTTTATGAACAAAGATCAAGCATAGATTTATCCTGATGACCATGCAAACAATATCATGAAAATTAGCTAAAGATAGTTATGCTTTAATGTTCGAGACGATGTAACAAACGAAATAAAATTATAATTCTAAAAATTTGATATTTATCATTTTCGAAGAGTAAAATTATTTTATCGGATATTATTTTCTGATTTTTCAAACAATTAACGTGGATGTCTTATTTCCTTATTTTTAATAATAATATATCATTTTCAATTTTACAATTTTGCCATGAAATTAATAAAATTTACTTTTCAGTATCATTGATATAAATAAAAAAGAAGGGACTATATATACATTGATAAAATGTTATTTAAAAAAATGAATGAGCCTTTACAAATATACAGAAGTTGTTTTTAATCTTTTCTTTCGAGAAGATGAATTATAAAATAAGAAACGTATACTAAAACGCATGCACATTTCTGTCTGAACCTATGAAGTGAAATCTTCAATTATAGCTAATGAGCAAGATATATTTATGTTAAAGAAACTTCTATGTAGATCATTTTTTCATGTATGCACAATAGGTATTTATATTTTCATTACTTGAAAATCCAGGAAGTTTCTTTATTAGAAAATCTTTTGTGCGTGTATTTCTTAATAGAGAGCGTTGCATCATTTTATTTAGAGCTTTGTGTAAAGTTTTTTTTTCCTTTCAAATACGTCTATGCGTACTTATTTTGTCAACACAAACTTATAATACTTTAATCTTCAATATGTATCTTTGCACTAACATTATTTTATTCCTCTGAGTTCGTTGTCCTATGGAGACTAACACATTTTATTATATTAATCCGGCGTTTCTCAAACTGTAAGGCGTGATAACCCTACTTGAAGGGAGGAGCATATCGAAAAGTCGAAAATGAAAGATTATTTTTAAAAAATTGTTAATTTACTGAAAGGAAACAAACACAAAATAGATTCTGCCATAATAAAAAATAAAATACACATTTACACTGATATAATATACTTATAAATGCAACAGTACTGCTCAATGTATTTGATAATTAATTTAACAACACTAAGTTAAGAACAAATTTAATAATTACCAGTTCCTTCCATGGGCTTGTCATTTACAAAATTATACTCAAATTTTAATACTTAAGTTGCTAATTTGTAGGGTTTATAGCTGTACCTATAGCTACGGTTTATAGTTTACAGTATTGTAGCTGTAGTCTCATATATCATTATTGCACTCAATATATCGTTATTCTATGAAGGAGAGCGCAATGTGTGTGTGTGTGAAAGCTATGATTGAAACATGGGTTGCAAATTTTGAAAGTTTGAGAAGCACTGTACAACTCCATTTCCTTTGAATCTGTTTTCTGCGAAATATATATTCTATAATTTGTTCTCTATGCAATGATATTATACCGGTGTTTAACTTCCTTCGTTTTAGGTAAAGAATTTCGTGTTTATAAAATATCTCGAAAAATTAATGCCTTATTAACCGTGATAATTTATTTTGATATTGAGGAACATCTTTATTCTAAAATATTTTCTGGATTTAATTATGCAGAATCAATTTGAACTACACTGAATAAAGTCATGAAGCCTGGCTTCGATTCGGAATCACTCGGGCAACCTTATAGTTCATAGAATTTCAAGCTCATTCAAGATGATTAAGAATAAAAGGTTTCTTTATTATTTAAAGATTTTTTACTATCTCTTATCTTAAATAGTAAAAGAAAGAAGTAGTAGAATAATTGAGAATAATTGAGAAAGACATTGAGGGTACTATTCAAGATACAACCAAGTAATTTTAACTAAACCTATGCAAAGTTTAAACTCTTTTTTTATTTTAACTTGAATTACACATAAGCTAAACTACTACAGCAGTGGTTGAAGACACTCTTCTTCAGGAAGTAGTGTATAAATGTCCAAACACCAATCTCTTCTTACCACTGTACTTAAGGATTATGTTATTTACAAGGACTTAAAACGTAGTGCACTTGAGTTCCTTACAAATTTGCATTCCTTAATTACAAGAAATGAATACGGGCTCGATGGAAGAAATTACCTCTATAAAAAAATAATTCTTACAAACGGAAGGAGTTAAAAACAACAGAGAACTTAGCTAAAGGAAAAATTGTATACTTATAGAACGTATTTAAATTTAAGTGAGTTAGATTGAATACATATATATGAATTTATGGATTCCAAAAGTTGAACTCCCTTGTTCAACATTCAAAATTCTATTATGAATATCTGAACATTCCTCAAATTATTCTGATTTTGTATTTAAATTTTTAATATTAAACAAACATACTTAACATTGTATTTGAGCCACAGTATTAAAAAAACAAAGTGTTATAAAAAATTCTATCATTGTATTTATTATAAACTGATTTCTTAAATGCACTAGTCTTCAAATGGTGCCTATTTTCTTATTTTGTCATTTGAAATAAGTATTTTATCAAGATTTATTTATCAAAACCTCCGACTGAAAACTTTTTTTATAATCACAATTCAAAGATATTAGTTATAACTGCATTTATACGAAAACCAAAATAACTTACAAACTCTATTTCATTTGCATTATAAAGAATTATCACACGTTCAGAGCTATTATCTCCCCTATTTCTCACACTCTTCAGAAAATTTTCCTAACAATAAAAGTATTTCTCACATTTTTTTGGATTATCTTGGAATAAAATCCCAAATTAGACGTAATTTTCAATGTATTCAAACCATAAAAAATTTATATCCGATTTCCCAAAAAACGAAAGATAAACATTAGAGGAAAATTCGACGTCATATATTGCAATCAATGGAATCATCATGCGATGCAAAAAATTATTTTTGCTTTCAAAAATGCATTAAATTTATCGATGCGTAAAATAAAGATATATTTAGCGAAAACATTACAATACAAACTTCCTCAAAAAAAATTCTAATTAGAAATTGCGATTACCAAGCCCACTTTATAAGTATATAATTTATGATAGTAAGCAATTTCTTTTAGAAGCTCTGCAATATTACAATGCAAAGCTACTATTACTGCTATAGTAAGTAATATTGAGTCGCTTCTCTATTAACCCGCCTTGCAAATTCATTTTTATATAACATATTTGAAATTTAAGCAGTCCGTACAAAAATAAAGTACATTAAAATTTTTTTTAAACAAAATCTTGCTTTTTCATGTGTTATGATTAGTTTGAAATATAGTAATGTTAAATGTGTTGTTTGATAATTCATCAGGAGCTAAGTAAAAAGAGTAAAAATGTATTAACAGTAGATATTGTTGACTATTTATATTTGTCTTATTATAATAAACCTATATGTAATAACAAGAATATTAAAGTTTAAAAGTTCTTAATGCATATATTTTTCCTTACTAAAGAACTGGAATTGATTTATATCAAATGCATTGTTAAAATAATAAATAGTTATCGTTTAATGTAATTATTTCGTTAGTTATTGCAGATGATGCTTTATAAATAAAAGGGATAGTTATAAAAATTTCACCATTTTATATTTCAACAAAAAGCAAAAACTTAAAATACAGATATTCTTAGTAACATACCTTAACTATACTTAAAATAGTTTTAAATCAATTAAAGTCAGTTGTAAAGGAAATTAAGAAACACTTTTAGTTACTTTAGTCCCATTTCGGCCAGTATAAAGTTATTAACATAATTGTATATTTCTTATATTTTAGAAAATTAGCATTACTTCGAACTTTATTATGTGTCGATAAATAACTTAGTTGTATTATATTAATCTCCATTGGAATTTCTCATTGTTGTACTTCCAATATTAGAATGAGAAGACAATTCAGGAAACTGTTGTACATATAATAATTATAATTATTATTTAATAATACATGTACCATATAAATAAGCATTATAGTTTTTCATAAATCTTTTCCAGAAAATTTATTTAATATAGGATTGCTTGGAAAATAAGAATTTCGTCTTAAAATGTTTTTAAGAAGAAAAATATTGAAAAGTATTTGCTCTCGAACGTTATCTCCATTTTGACGTTATGATTATTAAAAATTCAATTACAAGTTGAATTTCAATTACAAGTGTTAGATACATGCTTCTACATCACATTTTTTTTTTCTAAATGAGACTTTTGAAATGGTATTTTTCTAAGAAATCAGTCTTTAAAAAAATCATCTAAAAAAAACTTGTGAAATGTTACAAGCTTTTATAATTAACCTTTCCCATTTTAAAAATCCGAACTTTGAAAATGTCATGATAAATATATTTATGTGACTTATAATAAACGTTAGCAAAAGGATATAGTTGAGGAACACCTCAATGTTGACATTTTGATTTGCAATATTTTTACAAATGCAATACACAATACAGACTTTAGACAGAAATGCATTTCACATTTAAAAAAAAAACCTTTCCTCATACATATTCATTCATCAAAAGAACATTTTTTTTTTTTTGGAAAATTAGTGACTAAGGTTTGAGTGTATTAAATAATTATTATTTGAGCTATTGTTTTACGAAAATTTTTTAAAAAGTGCTCAAGTAGTATAGGTTTTAGTTAAAATTTTTGTAAATATAAAAAAGTCTATATTAATTTTAAAACTAATTGTGTGTACTAATTTTAATCTGAACTAACTTTCAAATTAATTTTTGTATTAACTATTTTTACTATTTTTTTTTAAAAAATAAGACACTGGAAGCAGTTGGACGTTTTAATGATCATTATGTATAAAAGAGGGGAAATCAGTTTTAAACATTTTTTTTCCTAAAATGTGCATAAAAGTATTTTTATTAGTACAAAGGCATTTAAAGTATTCTTTCAAATAAAAAGTGAATTCTTAATAAATATTTAATTCTGAATTTTGAGTAAATTATTCAATATGACACATTATTGAAAATTAAATTCTAAAATATTAACTTTTTTATAAAAATTTCTTAATAATTATTCAAAATGTATCCTAATTTTTTCATATAAAACTTATCTACATAATTATATCGAAGGATTTATAAATAAATATTGCTTTTTTGACGTTTAAAACTTTGAATTTTGGTAGACGCTAGAAAATTAGAATTATTAAATGCAATGAAATAGTGTTTTAAGCTGCAATTAATGTACGTTTATAATATTCAGATGTGCATTTTTATATGCACCATAATTCAGCATTGTATGTTTAAAACCGCTTTAAATACTCTAGATTGATTTTTCATTTCACAGCGTATAGTAAAAACAAACTACCTTCTAATTTACAACTCGTAAACCAGAAAAATTATGAAATAATATTTATTGAGTTTCTTTAAATTCAAAATTTCAAAATCAGTTACTTTAGTTTTTTAAATAATGTAATTTTTAAACAATTTCTAGACATTTTATTTTTTAATATTGAAATATATATTGTGAGACTATGAGAGAGAAAAAATTCACGTTAATTTATGAAAATTCTAAAAAATAATTCTATATTATTAGCATATTTTTTAAAGCAATATTATATAGTAAACGAGAAACTATTTCATATCAGAATACAAGAAATAGAAGTATTCAGAAGTATTACTGCTCTTACCTATCGAAGGAAAGATGAGTAAATGCACTGAAATGCTCTTGCGATCGTTTGTGAATGAAGAACGCCGCCGTCCACCCTTTATATACTTCAGACGATTGCTTTAAAAATTAAGAAAAAAAAAGAAGAGCAAAGGGGTGGAGTGAGGGAGTGGGGAATTATCGCAACGGGAAGATACTTTTTCCTTCCCATCATCTTTTTTTTAAATCATCACTCTGACCCCTCCCTCCTCTACCCCCGATTTCTTTCTTTTTTTAAAACCAAACGATATTTTTCCCCATTCTGTAACCAATGGTCGTTGATCCGGGGCTCGTCTGAATCGTCTGCGGAAAGATGGCATGGTTTGGGCCGCAGACGATTAATTGACCGAACAACATGGAAAGGCGGGTGGAGGAAAAAAATAACAAAAGTAAATGATATTTATTTATTTTTTTTCCACTTCGTTTGAGCTGCGTGGTGCACGTAAAGGTAAGAGGGAGGGGATATAACACCTCTTTTTTTCGTATAAGTTGTTTATTCCTAAAAGAGTTGTCTCCGAGAATCTCGGCTTTCATTCCAATAAATTTAATTTTGGAAATTGAAAGGAAATCGCGTATGCCAGATTCATAATCGATTTTATTCGGAGTGCTTTTATTTTTTTATACCCCCTTTTCTTTACACTTTCCAACAATCTCTGATTCATGCATAATTAACTTTAATGGCAATTCGTGTTTACCATTTTTTAAAAAATAATCATTTACCGTCGAATGATAAACAGCTATGTATCACAATTATTAACCTAAAATAGATGGTAGTTATGTTGTGTTGCTACTTTTCACTTTATGGTAAATGATTTTAAAATTAATTGCAATTAATCTGATATGCGTTATGATTTGTTCCATTGTTCATTTTCCCTGTTTATATTTTTTCAAAAAATGGATATAAATGTTACTAATGCATAGATAAAAATAGAAAAGTAAAAATGGAGATGAATAATTCTCTTTCGTAAGCTTGTTTTTTTTCCTTCGAAACTCTGTTTTGCATTAACACAGTTTTTTTTTTCAAATTTACTACAAAATCTTGAGCCATTTTAAATATATTTTCTTAAGGAAGATATGAGTGTGCATAATAATATTTTTTTAAAAAATGAGTGGAAAAAATTATTATTTTTTTTTTGAAGGATACAAAAACGACAAAATTTACAATTTTTTTTAAAAAAAGACATTTACTTATAATTAATTATGAAATGTATTCAAATTGGAATATGTTTTAACAATTTAGTGCTCATTTTGTATTAAGGACTATGCTATAACCCTTTTTGTTTTACATTCCTTATTCACACACACAAAACGAAATCTATTCAAATTGACCCTTTATATTCAAATTTTATTTTTTAAAGAATTAATATTTAAAGACATATATATTTATTGCGTCATAAAAGAAAATCACACATGAGTTTAAAACTTAAAAATTTTATAATTAAGAAAGTTACTTTAATAATTTTTAAATGAAAAATAGGTTATTTAGTTAATTGTGTGTTCTTAAGATTTTTCTTTTCTATTAAGCATGCTACTCAAAATTTTATCAGTTATTCTCTTTACTTGACGTTAAAATATGAAAAAAAATTACTAATATATTATTTTAAACAAATTAATAACAAAGAGCATAAAATATTTCTAATAAAACGGAGGGAAATAATCTTATAACATGAATTATTTTTATTTCTTAAATAAATTTTGTGTATCTCTTCATTTCTACATTAAAATATTAGGAAAGAATAACTTCGCAGGTGGAATAATTGACAACAAACGATATAACAGTTGGAAATGGTCAAAGATGATTGAAATATTTAAAACAGGCATGTTCTAAAGAAGCGGGGTTTTCCCCTCAATATGTTGTAATAAATGCAACATTATAAAATTTTTAATCAGATTGTTTTAAATTACAGAAACGAAAAAAGAATAATTTAATATCTTCAATAAATGTTCTCTTTTATTAATGTTCAGTGTATCCAATGCTTTATGTTGAAAACATGAAGTATATTTTCTATTTTTTTTATTTAAAAATAAAATGCAGCATTAAGAAGAATTTGGTTTCTTATTTTAAATAAAAGTTTTTTTTAATAAAAGAGCAACTTTACAGAAATAAAAACTTAATATTTAATTGAAGTTTTCCATATTTTTTCTTGCAAATATTTTTTTTCAATATATTCAGCATTATTTTTATTTCAGATGAAGTAAACAACCTATGTCACGATCACACACACACACACTATACAACATTTTACATTGAAATATTTCAGTAGAGAATTTTTATGCCTGATATAGTTTTATTTTAACAATTCCAATCATTTCCTGCTAAGACATGTTGAATCGTAAGTTTGAGTCCTAAGGTTCAAGGCTCTCTCATTGGTGTGGTGTGGATATTTAGTGAAGGGGTGCCATATCAGGATTTGCTTGGCTAAGGTTTGAAATTAAGATGTTCCATCAATAGTCCTAGTGTAACTTCAGAATGCAGTGCTAATAAACAGTGAATCATTTTAAGACCTTTGGTGTAATTAGGACTTGAACGTATGCCTCTCCACCTTAACGTCCCCTCCCCCTTCTTCATGAAACTGGAAACCTCAACCATTAGATTTTCATATACCTAATAATTATCCTAGTTATTTCTAGAAGTTAGTGAAAATAAACAGCTCATTTTTAAAATCAACCGGGGCACCTTAATATAATTATTATAAAAGGAGCATTATATATATAAATGAACTTAAAGAATCTTTATTTAGAAAACGAAAGAAAAAAAATGAAAACAAAATACTGTTTGTAACTATTCTTCGCCTCCATTTATAAAAAAAGCAATTTCCTATTTTTCCTTTTCAAATGATCCATGAAAATAAAGCACGCCCACAAAAAAAATGACTTCGACAGAAACGAATATGTATTTTTTTCCTTTAATTGTAAAACAATGTTAATCAAAATGTCCCACAGGAGGGACATCTCTCGCTAGAACAATAGACACTTCTTTTCTCAAAAATCTAATTCGTTTTTTTATTAGGAAAATCCTGTTGTGTATTGTATCCAATACATTAAACATCCCCATTTAGAAATCGAAAGCAGTTTCCCTATGACGATGCAGGCAAATTGCAAACTAGATGTTTTTTTATATTAAAAATAATGTCGAATCATCGCTTTTACTTTCACATGGAACTGAACGTTTATAGTTTACTCTCAAATATAAAAAAAAAACATCTGCATTTAGAGAGGCGAATGAAGGAAGTAATAAAACAAAATTTCTATTGTAATTATAGAACATGTAGAATAAAATTCAAGCGGAATATTTTTAGTGAGATATTTCCTTTTCTGTCGGAATTTTTTTCTTCCCGCGTCGTTGTTAATATTAGACTAGGTTTTTATTTCCGTAAATGTATATATTTATCTCTATTATGTGTATAATGTAATGTTTGTAAATTTAGAGAGTGGTACTAATAGGTGTTTATACCAAGTGTAGTATCATAAGTTTTTTTTAAAAAAGCGAAATTACTGAAGGAATCTATTTTTGTTCCGCTTATCATAAATTTAAAAAATACATATCTAATAGGGTTTGTGTAATGTATTTTTAAACTAAATATGTGTTTCATGCATAACACTTTCATAACAACATTTTATAATAGCACTTTTTCTTATCTCATAATAACTTCATTTTATGCATACAACAGATAATAATTGCTTAGAGAAAAGGTAGGGTAAGAAATATGTTCAGTGAAACAAGTCTGCAACGGAAATTATGTATTTTTTTCCTCATTAAAGCTACGAGATTTACTCAAAAAGAATTGAAACTCAAACATTATTTTAATGATGAATATTCTCAAAAAGATTGTATAATTTTTTTTATCTCTAATGGAACTTATTTCGAATGATTTTTAATGTATATACATATATATTTGAATTATTGTATAGAAGTTGGAATTAATAAGTTATAGAAAAACCTTAAAGCAGGACACTAAATTTATTTTAATCCAAAATAGGTTTTAGCTCTTTACATTTACTCGCTCGTTCGTTTCAAAACGAACTGAATATTGAATTTCACCTCAAACAAATAAGATCAGGTGATAAATAAAAATTATATCGTTAGGCTTGACCGATATCGCCTTATCAGCGTTATCCGCATGTATTCGTTCAAAAATTATTTTTTAATAATAATAGTTTTCCGGATTATTAAAAGCTTTTGGTTTTTTTATTGCAATTGATTCTATAAATTTGGTTTTCAAAGTGGTCATTTTTTTTCATAATTAATTGTAAAATTGATAATTTGACGCATGGATATGTAAAAATTGAATCAATTAAAAAAACGAAAAAAAAATTAAAACTTTCTCAGGGTTCTTGAAAAAATATTCAAATGTGTTTCCCTTTGAGAGTTTTTAAAAATTAATTTAAAAATTTTGTGTACTTTTTTTATTTTAGTGTCAGTAATATGATTTAAAATATTTTAGTTTTAAAAGTAAAACTGAAATTCAAAAATTCACTTTGAATTTTTAAGAAAACTCAAAAGATCAAGAGAATACAGTTGTAATAAAAGATCATAAAAGAAAACAAACACTCCACTTATCACAACAAAGTGAGAAACAAACAATTTTAAATAGTTTTTACAACTCATGATGGAAATATTTTATAGAAGTATTTCTTTAGTTCAATTTTTCTCCATAAATTTAGCTTTTTTTTTTGCATGTCCTCAAGGGTACCAGGACTTGCTCGAAAGAGTAAGAGACCAAAAATAAGTTTCTTTGTTTATGGGACATATATTTTTTTCAAAATTTCCAATAGACCTTGGATTTTTTTTTTATTTTAATAAAGATATTTTAATAAGACATTCTGTAAAAATACAAAAATAACTTTTTTGTTGAAAAAAAATTGTTTAATTTAAGTTGGACAAATTTTTGTGATCTCATAATACATGCTTATGTGTATGTACCATTTTTTTAAAAAAGTATCTCTTAAATATGTAAAATATTTTTGCACATATATAAAACTATACGCGAAATATAGTGAACCTATTTTTTTAGTAAAATATTAAGATAGAGCTTCTTTAAAAAAATTATAAAATTTTATAATTTTGAAAATATTTTTTTCCCCTTTTTCACGCAGGAAACTATTTTTTAAAATACTTGTACTACTTCGACTAAAAAGACAGGTTCACTATGTGCACAGGTTTCTTGTATAGAAGTATAAAAAATTTGTTAACATAGAGTGCAATAATTTTTTTTAAAAAAAAGTGTACCTAAAAGTAAAAAAAAATATATATGTTTTGGAGAAAAAGTGAAAAAAAAAAAAAAAACTAAACACACACGTTTCGTAACATTTTTGCCAATTACTTTTTTCATATTTTAATGTTGTGTTATCAACGAACATATAAGTGTTTTCATTTTTAGATCCAGAAAAATATGCACTATTTTTTTCGCATGCGCACGAAGATGTATGTCATGTTAGGGGAGCAAGTTACTATTATTTTCATCACAGAGGTACACAATCAAAAAAGTTTGGAGATCGCTACCTCTAGGATATCTACAGTATCTTTCTGAAAGTCAAATAATTAACTTAGAACAGGGGTTAAAGCATCGGACTCCAAAACGGAAGGCATGGGTTCGATGCTCGAAGCCTCCAAATACCCTCCGAGTACACACGGAGTACGTGCTCATTAAATCAATGGGTTAGCAAGTCTTCTGGCGGTCACATTAGGAAGACTACGGGTGCAGGGGGTAGGAGAATATTTTCCTCTTCTCCAGTTCCATGCCTAAATTCTCGAAATGGAGGAAGGGGGTGTCGCCATCTATCGTTTAAGCACAGAGCCAAATTGTACTGTCACCTGCATGGTGCTCAAAGCTAAGCGCTAACGACAGGCGTACACCTAGCCCCTTGTCATGTTGAATTTCATGGGTCTCGATTTGACAATATCAGACAGGTAGCATTAGATACAACAACAGGTTGGTGTTAAGCAATAACCTGTGTTTCAAATTTCATTCCAATTTGACCATTAGTTGCTGTTCGGTAAAACTCGTTATAGGACCGTGTACCGTTTTATTACTTTGTGAAATCAAATAATCTACAAACAGAATTCAAGCCTATATAATTTATATATATATAAACCCAATTTCTCTTGTAACCATTAGCACTTGTTACGATGAAATTAATTCGGAGAAGAATATAGCGCAATGTTAATTTTTTTATGTGCAGGATAAGTTATCTTACAAGTAATAGCTAACCTGCATTTTTTTTTTGGTTACGTATACTAACAATAGCATTCATATAGATCAGTGCTTCTCAAACTTTCAATATTGCTTTCAATATTTCATCGCACCCCCTTCATACAATAACAATATATTGAATTCAGTACTAATGCAAAGTAATGCTACAGTACGATTTTAATTATAAACCGTACAGATTACAAAGATAAATATTCAATTTTGTAAACATTTTTGTATATGACAAGCCCATGGGAGTCACTAGTAATTATTAATCTTGTACCTAACTTAGTATTGGTAAATTAATTATCAAATACTTTGTGCAGCACTGTGATGCATTTATAGGTATATTATATCAGTAAAAATGTGTATTTTATTTTTGTTATATGAGTATGTATTTTGTTTTTTGGTTATTTTTAGTAAATTTATAATTTTTTAAACCTTTTATTTTCAACTTTTCGATATGCTCGCGCTCCCCTAGTTGGGTTATTACGCAATCCCCCTAGGGGGGCGTGCCCCACAATTTGAGAAACGCTGATATAGATAAAAAATTGCTAATATATGGTGAAAATTGAGACACGCAAGCAACTCGAGGTAAGGGTCTCAGGTGTGTTCATTCTGTCTCGATGAGTGAAAATATAAATTTTTTTTATAAAATAGGTATAATTTTTTAAAATTAAACTTAAATAATTCGAACCTCTTTTAAACATTATTTATAAGGGAATAAGGTTTCAAAAAGTTTAAAATGCTGAAAATATAATCACAATTTTAAATGTTATAAGCATATGAAAGTAAAAAACATTTGTGTAAGAAATATTAAGTAATTTTTGCAGTAGTCTTTGATGTGTAAAACTTTATAGAATTATGAAATGTATCATACTTTCTGTAAACCTTACCTAATTTTTGTATCATATATATATATATAAATTTTAAAAAAATTAAAATGTATTTTTTTTATTTTTTAAAAAATATAATTTATTACTCTACTTATATAAAAAAATAGCTACAGATGAAAAAAAGATGTATTTATCTTTATAAATCAATGTACTGCTGGTAGTTAGAGCTACTATTTTAGAAAATATCAGGCGCAAAGTAAGACTTAATATTTCTTATAAAAATATTTCTTATTTTCTTATGCTCATATATATATTAATTTTTAAAATTATCATTATATTTTAAGCATTTGAATCCTTATTCATTTATAAGTAATGTGTTAAATATTTGTATTATTTAATTTTAATTTCAAAGAATTATACCTATATGAAAATGTTTATATTTTCAGCACCCAAGACAATGTTAACACCCCTGAGACCCCTTATTTTTTAGACCTGTAGATTCAGAAGTAGGTTCACCTATAAGAGTTTTTTTAAGTAGGCAGTATATAGCATAAGTTGTCAAATACTCGGTACGGTTACTCGTAACAAATCATTGTGCGTGATTCATGGTCTTACAAACCAAATGCCGCTTTTCCATTAACCCGCGATCACTCGCGCGGGGTGTTCTCTACACCCCAGCTATAATACAAAGTTAATGTTTTTTTAAAATGAAAATTTTGTATAGGTTAGTTTAAATTAATGTTAGTCTCATTTTTATGCAATATAAATTTAATAATTTTATTTGTATAATACAAAAAACAACTTGTACTTTATGAAAATGTATCATAACTGACAATTTTTTTTTCATATTTAAATACAAGTGTGAAAAGTTTGGGGTGTTTTCTACACCCCACGAGTAACGAAGGTAGCAAAAACAGGCGCGAGTGACCGCGGTTTAAATGAGTAATGATAGCGTATGGGGGTAGTCCTAAGACAAGGCGCAGATATTACATAATAACTCAGTCTTGCCAGTTGGCATATAGTTCGAAATTCTCTGCTATAAAGAGAATATATTCAAGTATAACAATTCACGATTAAAATGATTCGGGTCGTGATGCTAGAGAAGCCACAACGAGGCCCTCTATCAAAGCCGAGTTTCTAGACCTGGACCCAGTTGGCCTATGTCTTAAAATATTCAACATCACAGCGTTTCTCAAACTGTGGGGCGCGCCTACGTAGGGGGGCGGAATAACCCCATGTGGGGAGCACGAGCATATCGAAAAGTTGGGGGGGGGAGATTTAAAATAATTATCAATTTACTCAAAAGAATCAAAACAAAATGCATTCTGACATAACAAAAAATAAAATACATACATTAAATATTTACACTCATATAAGATACTTATAAATGTGTGAGTACGGCAAAAAATAATTGATAATTAATTTATCAATACCATATTAATAAAATGAGTTTGGTAATTACTAGTCACTTCCATGGGCTTGCCTCATATACAAAATGCAATACTTACCGTAAAATCCGGCGCATAAAGCTCACCCATACTTTCAAGCTGCAATTTTAAATATTTAGGTGTATACGCGCACCTTCTTTTTCATCAAAGAATCTAAAATGTATGTGTGTAAATGCTGTTGTGTTTTAAAATCATTTTTATTCGAGGTACTTGTCCTTCTGATCTATGTAGAAGTCTTAATTTTTTTTTCTATGCTCATCTTTTTTCTATTCGTAAAGCTCGCTTTTTTATACCCGTCGTATAACGCTCACCCGTAAATTTCAATCTAATTTTTTTTTTTTGTTTTAAAAATGCGCGTTATACACCAGACTTAACGGTATCTTGATAATTTGGGCCGTTTATAATTAAAATTGCATTGTAGCTTTAGCGTCGAAGTACATTATTATTCCACTCAGTACATAGTTGTTGTATGAGGGGGGGGCGCGATGAAAATTATAACTGAAAATTGGGTCGCAAGTATTGAAAGTCTAAGAATTAGAATAAAATACGACAAAAAACGGAAGCTGAATAACCGTGGCATTGATCTCGTGGTGGCCAAGATTGTACGTTCGAGTCCGGGCGCTAACACAGAATCATAATGTAGAGAAGCTTATGCTCATTATAAATGCCGAGGAGTAACGTTGACGTGACAGGTAAGCGAATAGAATAATGCCAATAAAGATAGTATGTAATGCAGCGTTTCTCAAACTGTGGAGGGCGACCCCTAAGGGGGCGTGATAACCTTACGAGGGGGGCGCGAAAATATTGGATAGTCGAAAACAAAGATTATTTATAAAAAATTAATAATTTACTAAAAATAAACAGTTAAAGATTTTCCAGACCTAATAAAAAATACACATTTATACTGATATAATACACTTATAAATATATCAGTACTGAGCAATATATTTTTTAATTAATTTAAAAACTAAGTGAAGAAAAAAAAAATTCTAAGTTAACTACTTAATTAAGAGCAAGTTTAATAGTTATTAGTGAACCCATGGGCTTGTCATACACAAAATTATTTACAAAAGTTACTCATACCTTGAAAATTTGTACGGTTTATAATTAATCCCTGAAGGGGGCACATGAATTTTTGAAAAACGATCGATTTTGATATTTTTATATTTTTTAAAAGTTCAAACATTTCTACTTAAAATGATATATGATATATGGAAATACAATAATTAGAGAGGTATTTTTATTTATTTTTTAAGGGGAATCCCTTTTCCTTGACGCGTGACAGGTGCTCCTCGAGTAGCACCTGTCTTTCATCATGCTTAATTTTTCGATGACAGCGAGATTTGTATTGTCAACCATTAGTATAACCTTTTTTTTTACACATAAATAAAACGATTTTTCTTTGAAGAAAGGAAAAGACAACTCAACACAGTTATTTTTTTCGTTTGGTTTGTTGTTAAATGGGATTATTCTTGCTTGAACTTGCTAATTGTGAATTCTAATTTATTTATCCAGATTTTTTTTCTGTTTAATCCCCGTTTTACATTGAATTATTTATTAGTATTTTAATGACAAAAATTATGGGGCGATCTAAAAAAATATTTAAAAAACTCAAAAATGTTGACGTTTAAAAAAATGAATGCTCAAAATGTTCCAGCTATCACATCAGACAGCACAGAAACTGTTATTCAAAGTGCTTCAAAACGAAATCTTATTTCAAACAACAGTTTATGTGAAGATATGGAAGGAAGTAGAACAAAAAACGTTTTAATAGAATTAAATTTATTGAATAAAACTTTATTGAACTTTGCTGATTGTAAAAACTGTGGCCATTCCATCTCATTGAAGGCTTCTAAAAGAGAATTTTGTATTACATGGAACTTTGTTGTAGTTTTTAGGGGGGAAAACATGATTTCTATACGTCAACTAAATTGAAGAATAAAAATAAACTTTTCCACTCAAATATCAGATTGGTATTTGCTTTCAAATCTATTGGGAGAGGTCGTTCATCTGCAAAAACATTCCTGGGACTTATGAACTTGCCATCTCCACCTGAAAAATTCCATACTTATACGGAACTGTTGTTCGATTCTTCTAAATTTACCTATGAAAAATCAATGAGAAATTCTGTTGAGGAGGCATCGTGAATAGAAGGTAGCCGTGGCATTGCTGTTGTCTTAGATGGTTCATGGCACAGAAAAGAGGATACCAGTCCCTCAATGGTATTGTTACAGCTACGAATGTCGATACTGGAAAAGTTATTCACTTTGAAGTGTTTTCGAAACATTATCGATGCAAAACTGCATTTAATTCTGTTCATGAACCATCATGTATTGCCAGCTATAGTAAAACAAGTGGAGGCATGAAGGTGGAAGATGTAACGGTGATATTTGAAAGATCCGAAGCTCATTATGGCATTCGTTGCACAAAATATTTGGGCGGTAGAGATTCAAGAGGTTTTTCATCAATACTTGTCTAGAATCCTTATGACACTCAAGTGGAAAAATTAGAGTGTATTGGGCATATCCAAAAGCGTATGGGTACCCGTCTGTTGGATCTCAAAAGAAAAAACAGAGGAAAAAAATTAAGTGATGGAAAAAGCCTAAGTGGGATGCAACCGACTTGCCGACATTTTAATTTCAAAAATTCAGAGGTATTATGTGGTATGGCCATTAGAAACAATATCAATGATTTACACAACATGAAAACTGCTGTTTTGGCTATTTATTTCCATCTTTTGTCTACAAATGTAAGCCCTCAACATGGATTGGGTCCATCAGGTACAAATTCTTGGTTCAAGTTTCAGAAAGCAAAAGCTGAATTTAACGAAAAGCATTATGATCATAAAACACATACCTATGTGCCATCTTCCCTCATGAATGAAATTAAGTCAATTTTTAGAGATTTAGCTGACCCTAGGTTATTAAAAAAATGTCTACATGGAAAGATTCAAAACCCCCAATGAGTCAGTTAATAATACCATATGGTCAGTCATTCCAAAATTTAAGTTTGTGGAGTTAAAAACTCTAAAATTAGGGGTAAATATAGCAATTGCACAATTCAATATGGGCCATGTAGCCAAATTAATCATTTTAAAACATTGTGGTATTGAACCAGGTTTTAATTGTGTGTCATGCTTTAAAAAATTAGATGCACGTATGATTCGTGTAGCCCAACGAAAGCATCTTGAGATACAAAAAAGGCTAGATTGCTAAAAATAATGAAAATAAGATATCACAATAATTGGCATAGCCAAGTAATTTTAGATCGTTTTTCACATGTTGTATTTTACAATAATGCAACTAATGAACTTTATAACAGAAATAGTATGTACTATACTTAAAAAAAATTTAATTAAAAAAAAATAATTATTAAATTTAAATATATTCGCTCATTAGGCACAAATGCGACCAATGCCGAAAACGAGGTCAATCGTTGCTTATTGGCTAAGGAAAAGGTGCGACAAAATATGGAACGAAGACGAAATTTGCGTCCTAATAGCGCTTTTTTTACACTACGTGAAAAACGCTCTAAAAAGAAAATTAGAAGAGTCTTTTGTAGAAGGCAGAGGGCAAAAAAAAAAAATGTTTCATATACTCCTGGAAAGTATTAAAAAAGTTAAATCGTCAAAAATTATAAATTTTTACTTGAAAGCCTGTTTTTTTTAAATGTAATATTTTTCCCTTTATATATGTACCTTTTTCTCAGAAACTAATTAATGTAGGGTCTTCAAATTTTCAGTATATTTTCAACATGTTTACACATTTTAATGGAGCGGATAAGATATATCTAGCAAACTTTTGCACTGTAGTACTGACTTAACCGAGCTTAAAATTTAGAAAACGTGGTTGACAAATTGAGAACATATAGGATGCTCAAAGCTCTAGTTGGAACTTAAGTTCTTGAGTGAGTGTGGGTGGGAGGGAGTGAGTGAGTAAGTGAGTGAATGTTTATTAACGCCGCGCACTATAAAGCAACACGAGGGCTATTGGCGAAGGACCTATTAATTTTTAAACACGTGGAAGTGACAAGGACGACACCTGAGCTGGTACTCCACTTTCCTGGCTGCCACAAAACACAAACGGAAGGACTTTGAACCACGAGAGATTCAACGTGCATCGGTCCCTTAATAAGGGGGGGGGGTGAGGGGATCTCTAATATGATAGTAAAAATATAAGTAATTGATAAAGTAAAACTATAAATTAATTTATGTAAAAGTTAATTTATGCGTTATTGTCACCAAATGACAAACCACAAAAATCATGCGAAATAATACGTTATTGAAGTCATTTTACAACTCCTTCCTCCAAGCTAAAAATAAAACTTTTGAGATCTTATTGATGAACATTCAGTTTATCTTTCCTAAATTATTTTTTGAAAAGAAAGGGGGGGGGGAGGCAACTGCAGATAAAACTATGTTGAGAAAAATTTATTTATTACAGAAAGATCGCAAGAGGAAGTGTTTGATAAAATCTGAAAGGAAACAGTCATTTCATAAAATGTGAAAGGAAGTAACATAACATGTAATTAAAATACTCCAGAGATTAAAAAATAGAATTAAATTTAAATAGATTCTTTCGCATTTTATTTATAATACTGATTCAATATAAACATTCATTTTAATTGTGGCCATTTAAAAGTTGGAATTTATCATTTTAAACCAAGCAGTCTTTTATTTACATCTTGCTTTAATTTTAGTAACGAAAACTTTAGCCAAATGTAACGTTGACGAATTCCATTGAAAAAAAAACATCCTGATTCGTATTATTATTATTTTTATAACTGAGGAAATGATCTTAGGTATAAAACATGTGATATTATTTTACCCTTGTATTGCATTTATCCTGCGGTTACAGTTAATTTAACATGTGTCTCGAATTTTCCAATACGTTATTAAATTTTCGAAATACTCGACTTGCGCTTTACGCGTTATACATTTCGCAAATATAACTCATTTTTTTAAACTAATTCATCTTTATACAGATCGTTTGGTTAAAATTTAAGTCACTTAAAAAGGCTTCTAAATTTAATTATCTGAATTAATTATTAGGTTAATTAATTTACCAGTAATTGTAAGCTTCACTACTATGATGAGGACTTTGACCTCGATATCCGAGCGTGGTCAAAGCAGCGAGTTCTTGACTGTTTTATTTTTGCTGAATACATAACGAGTTACAAATTATATTTACTCCCTTATTCCGTAATAATTCTTTTAATGTTTTACTATTAGAATTTTATTTCTTTAAAATCGAAAATATAATTGTTTTAAAATAAAAGCTGGTTATTTGTGTGTGTGTGCGTGTGTGTGTGTGTGTAATTCAGTAACTAAGCAATAGATATAATAATTTTTCAATCTTAACGCAAACACAGTTGAAAAGGTAAAGTTACTTCTCTTTTAAAATATCTTTAAATTCTCATTTAAATTATTTGTTTAGAATAATAATGGTGATGATTACAATTCATTTTTCAAAAATTTGTTAGAAAAAAGTTAATATTTAGTTTCTAATAATATTTAAATTCATGCATTTGAAAAAAAACTGTGTACTGTATATTTCCAAATATATAAAAATCGATCCGTGTATAAGCCGAAAGGGCGTTTTATCTACAAAATTTAACCAAAATTTGAAACCCGTATATAAGCAGAATTAGAGGAGAAATTCTTTTAATTTTCAAATACATTGCCATGCACGCAAAATGGGTAAGATGTTTTCCAATCAAGTTAATGTAAAGTAAAAACGCTAATAACTATAGTTTTACTTCTGGTTATACCATCTGAAACGGACACATTTTCCCCATTCATTTGTTAACTTATAAACCAGGGATCACGTGCTACAATTGCCACGCGGTACAATTTTTAGTGACATTCAACACTACTCAAGAAATTTGTCAATTTTTGAATAGATAAAAGTTGATAAATTTATGATGGACATTATTTGACAAACATCTTCAGAATAATGGACATTTAGGGAGTTACGAAAAAATCTAAAAAATAAATCTACAGATTTTTTGTAAGTTTTTTGAGTGCCCTTTCTAAAGAGATTTAATTATTTGAAGAAAGAAAATTGCATGTACTCTGCTTTCCACTTTTGGTACTACATATCTACGAGTATTTGAACAAATATTTTCTCATAAGAAAAGTATTTTGAGTCTTCAAAGAAGCTGTTTAACAATTGAATGTTCAGAGAATCGTGTCAAATTGAAAATTACACATTATACCCATGATTTGTGATATGAAGTAAAGCGCTGCAGAGACAAGGTTCACATTAAAGAATTTATTTTTTATTTGACAATATTGAAGAAAAATACTTAGATTTTAAGCAGTTTATTTCTTATTTTAATAAATATGCTTAAAAGATACATAACATATGTACAATTTTATTTTTTTATTTGTATTGAGGAATTTGTATCAGAATATTTTATGTTGTTAATTTTTTAATAATAAATATCTTTAAATGATGCGAAATTAATATATAATAAAAGTGTAAATTTGAGTAACTGACGTTCTTTTCTCTCACTCTGCTTGCATATTATCTCAGGAATGGAATTTTTTCAAAAATGTCCTACGGCTGGCATGCTGAATCCTATTGGTGGATTGGTTTGGCACGCCACAGCTAAAAGAGTGTCGAACCCAATTCTAAACTATATTTCCTATATGAATTTCTACACCACTTTTTTGTTTGAAAAATAAATGTGAAAAGGAAATTCGTACACTGCCAGCGATCGTCGGCCTGTGTTACATGTCTTGGAGGAAAAAATCACGATAAGATGAGCATATACATTCAGATATCTCAATAAGTGAATGTAAGTTTTGAGAATTAGATGGAAATTCGGATTCTGACACTAACTTTGAAGGATTTATGTAACTTTTGTGTTCCTCTTATGGAATATCAGTTTCATTCAAAATACTCAAAAAAATCAAAAATTGAAATTTTTTGCACACGGCAATGGAAAATTTTTTTAAACAATTTTGTGAGTGTTTTTATTAAATAATGTTTTTTTTTCTTTCTTTTTATTTTCGAAATTAAAGAATCCGTATATAAGCCAACCCTTTAAAGTACCAAAAATTATCTGCTTATACGCGGAAATATACCATATATCTTTAAATTTTATTAAAATTTGAAATAAATGCGAATTATTTTTCCGCATTGCTCTTAGATAGGAAAATAGACTTAAATATTTATTCAAAACCTCATTTATCTCAAATTCTTATTTCATTATATGTTACTTTGTAAAAGCTTTTTAATTAACTGGGAGTAACATAAATATCGGCGATAAAAGCAAAAAGTTTAAATCTCAAAAAATTATAAATAGTTTTCCAAACAGCATTTTATATAAAAAAATTAGCATATTTTAAATATCATAAAAATTATATTTCGTTAAGATAAAAAAAAAATAGAAGATAAGTGAATTATTCTTAAACTTTATTGATTATTATATTTTTAACACGCTTTTATAAGTTTCACTTGTATGTAACGAAATCTTGGAACTCGGTTTTTACCCACTTTAAATGGTCGGATTGATACCAAATTTTTCACACTTGTCAAGGACCGATGACAATACAATAATTTCAAAATTTTGTTCCATTGTCCTTATCAGGATCGTCAGGAATAACGATAAACAGATTTGGCGATAATTCCGTATACCTCTTCCAGATTTGGCGACTTATTGCATATACCATTTTCAGATTTGGCGACTTATTGCATATACCTTTTTCAGATTTGGCAACTAATTCTATATACTTTTCCAGATTTGGCGACTAATTCCAGCTTTAGCGACTAAAATATTAAGGTTGTAACCCTAAAATCGAATACACTTGTGGTATTTGAAATAAAACAAACAAAAAAAAAGTGTGTGTTCTTTATGTGAGAAAAGGGAGGGTGGGTGCGTCGCAATTTCTTACCATAATATAAACATTTTTCTGAAAATAGAAATAAAAAAAAAGACTCGTGTCATGTGGAAAAAAAATTAAGTTCTAACTGTTGAATATTTTTTGTTTTTATAAAGTAATACGTTTAGAATACGATACGTTACGATATTTTTATTAACTCGCTTTCTTGTATGTCTGTCCGGGTAGAATTTTGTGATTGATTTTAAACTGACTTCCCGATGAGCTAGAGACTTGAAATTTGAACCATAGCTCAAAAGTGGATGACAATGCATGAAAATGTGAAAAAAGACGAAGAAAGAAAATGAAAAGTAGGAATTTTATACTTTTTAGTCCGTTATAAAAACATGGTACATTAAATTTTTTTTAATAATTCGAACTTTTTCTTCTTAACACACTTTTAATAGTTTGACCTATATGCATAGAGACGGAATCTTTGAAATATAACGATACGGAACTCATCCGAGCCCGTATCGTAAACGAAAACAGGCCCCATAAAGGAAGAGAATAAATAGTGAGACCCATTAATAAATATCCATTAAAGAGCAAGACTTATTCCAGTAGCCACATAATTCCGGCTCCAATTATCAAACTCAAGGATAAATTCAACAATGAATAAATGATAGTTTGAAAATATAAAAAACACGCTTTTATTGTAGATTGAACTAAAAAATGAAAAATAAATTGTATTTTAAAAAAACTAAAAAACACGCTTTTATACTGAATCCAACTAAAAAGCAAAAAAAATAATAATAATAATAATAATAATAATACTTTATATAAGAATAAAATGATTAAGAGGAGAAAATTAATGTCATTGGAGTAAAAGCGTGGGGTGCTCTATATCAATTGTCATAATTTCTTACTTCTATTCCGAAATGCTGAGTTAAAATAAAAATGTATTACAAAACACCCCACGCTTTTACCACAATAACATTAATTTTCTCCTTAATCATTTTATTCTTATATAAAGAATTATTTCTTTGCTTTTTAGTTGGCTTCAGTGTAAAAGCGTGTTTTTAGCGCGTTTTTCACGTAGTGTAAAAAAAGCGCTATTAGGACGCAAATTTCGTCTTCGTCTTCTTCCTCGTCTTTGTCTTCGTTCCATATTTTGTCGTACTTTTTTCTCAGCCAATATTTAACCGATTGACCTCGGGTTTTCGGCATTTGGTCGTATTTGTACCCCAGATGAGCCGAATTATATTTAAATTCAATAATTTTAATTAAAAAAAAATTTTTTTAAGTATAGTACACACTACTTTTTGTTAGTAAAAAGTTCATTATTTGCATTGTTGTAAAATACAACATGTGAAAAACGCGCTAAAATTACTTGGCCATACCAATGATTGATATCTTGTTTAGTTTTTTTAAACTATAATTTATTCCATAACTAATTTTTTTTTTCTTAAAAAAGAAACCTTATGAATCACTAAAATTGAAACATCGATCTAAAAGCAAAGTATTACAAATTTCGAATTCCTGTTTGGAAAACTTGGTAAGGAAAGCCCTAAAATTGGGTATATCCCAATGTCTAGTCAGTCATTCAAGGAACGTTTCGAAACACGATTACTTTCTATATGTTTGGAATCTAAATTATTATTGTTTCGGGAAAAAAAAAAACGAATACCTCTCTAAACTTAAACACTCGATTATCCCTGTCACCCATTTTCTCACACCTAGTTCAATAAACGCCGATAAGTCAGCATCAAAGTGCTTACGGATGAGCATCTGCGTGAAACATTGTCGACTCAAGAGACTGATGACACTTGCCATGTCGATGCATTTTCCGGACCATTAGTCGCCACTATTTCTTGGGTGTCGGGAAACGATTTTCGTAACGCGGTTTTCGAAGGTTATAATGGTTCCCACAATCAGACTGGAATGGGCTGTGATCGCCGTTTGCGCGTAAAAGAAAGTAGCTTAGGGGGAGGATTAGATTTTAAGAAACATTGTCAAAAGGTGATTGGTCACATTAGTTTAATTTCGATTTTATTTTTCGGCTGATAAACAAGTCTATTTAGATTGCTGTTTTGGGGAGAGATAAGTGTAGGGAAAGTAGTTATATTGTCTGGTAAAGTAATTGCCCTCGCTTATTTGGCATTCGCTTTTCTAAAGGCCCATTTAAAGACTAAGGTGTACATAATTGACTTTAAAAAAAATTGATTTTTTTTCTCTCTGTTTGAAGGGAAATAAAAAAAATTGGAAATGGTAACTTTGAAAAAGAAAATCGAATTAATTCATTATGTTGCGCCCCGTCGACCGCGGGTGTTGAAGGGTTCGAGTAAAAATCAGAGAGAGAGCCATTTTTCAATTAACCCAATTTTATTTACTATATCACTCAATGGACAAGTTCTACCGTAAAGCTTACTAAGGGGGCGCTACAGTCATTAGTACCCTTTTCTTTTTCCGGTTAATGCAAAATCTCCATTGCTTTGAGCTAAAAAATTAACAAGGTATTTTAGAAAAAAGATACTGAAATAAATACTATAAAGTCCTAAATCTGAAATCTACAGATCATCTTCTATCCATATAGTGCAAAAAAAAAGTTTCAAAAACTTGCATTAAAAGTTTGAAAAACTCAGTTGAATTCCGATGTTTTCCCATAGATTAACATTACACCGGAAGTAAGGGAGGGTTCCACTCAATGTTGTTGTTTACAAAGTAGAACTAGTCCATAGCCTTAATCGACGAAATTGAAAATGCACTTTAATCACTAAACCTAAGAAGCAATCGATCTTAATAAATTAATTATAATAGAAATAAGAGCACTTATCTCTCTAATCTTGAGCACTCTTCCTTCAATACTTAAATAATATTCCACTTGAGTTAACCATACGATCACCGTCGCTAACGCTATGATTACTTCTATCTCAACTTTCAACCATCATCTCGCCTACTCTACGACTAACTCTTAAATAGAAACACAAATTTACATAAAACCCAGTTTTCTCCACGGAAAGCTGTTTTCAACTGAAACCATAGTTAAAAAGATTATTTTACCGAAGAGGAATTTTGAAAAGCAAATAGAAACGGGTTACAATTATAATTTGTTAATTAATTTGAATGATCGCTTCTGTAGGCAAGCAGCTATAGTTACTAATACACACATGTCCGGCATTATTCTTGTCGAGGAGTTCTACTGAAACCCCACCGTGTAGAGGGGTATATGCGCACTAACTATCGTTGTTCGAATCTCTCAGAGGTTGTGGTGACGAATTCTTGGTGCCACTGGCGACCCACCTAGTAGAGAAGCTAATGAATGTTAAACCTGCCTAAGGTCAAACTTCTCACGTTGGCATGGCGTGGTAGCTTGGCGAAGAGGTGCCAGCTCAAATGTCGTCCTTGTCACTTGACCTAGGTTCAAAATTGCGAAGTCCGTCTCTAATAGTCCTCGTGTTAATTTATACTACGGCGATAATAAAATCTCTCTCACCCACCCTAGAAGTCGTCACTGTAAAGTAAAAACTTTTAGAGTAGGGTGCCATTTCAAGCCTCGGCCTCGTCACTTGACTGTGGGGCAAAATTACGAGAACTGTTACGAAAAGCCCTTGCTTTGGCTTGAAGTGACAAAATAATTAACAATAAATCATTAAACTATTTAACTAATAGGAAATACACTCGGACCATTTGTAAAGACAGAAAAATCAGCCGATGTTATTATGTTATATATATTCTGACTGGCCTAAGGTATAATAAGCACACATTCTATTATACCACTCATTCATTCTTACAGTATAATTCGTATTCTCTATTTTTTTCATAGATTATAATTTCAATGGGTTTTTAATTTTATACATTTCAGTGAAAAACTGTGCATTGCTAAATGTTAAAGCATTTTGCAATAAAAGGATGGATGTGTCATAGCCGTTTGGACGTATACTAAATGAAAAAAATTATTCAGGGCATTTTTTTTATTTACATAAAAAAACTTTTTAATTTGCATACACCTTCTTTTTTTTAATTTGGCAAAAAAAATATACAATGGTCCGCATTTTTACATTTTATTAAAACGCTTGTCTTAACTAAAAGTATTTCATTGTTTGATTTTATTTTTCTGTGGTTATCCTTACATAATAGGCAAATAATAAAACTCTAATAGTGCTTAATAACGGTATTGCCTACAATACAATTATATCTTGGTTGGAATGGATGAATTACGCAATTTGAATTATTAAAATTTTTATTTCGAAAACATATGTGTAATAATTTAAATTTTTCCAATCAAAATAAATACTTTTACGTTCTAGTCCCCTTTTATTTAAATTTTATATTATTAATAGTTTATTTTAGAAGAGAGCTGATTCATTAAAAGACAATTAATTCCGAATATATATTTACACGAATCATGATTTTCAGTAGCACAAGGCTTTGAACCGCGTTACTCAACAACGTCAGCCAAGAGCTCGCCACCAGGATCAATCGGCCGTCCCGGTCACGTGTCATGTACAGGAACTACGTGACAGGCCATGCACAGAATGAGATGCACTGTCACAGTACTTCATAAAGACTATATACGACGCTCTAGTAAGCCTCTTGGCGTATTGCATTAAGAATAATGGTATTCATACGCCACACTGAATGATTCCTTTGTACTTACTATATTTTGACTAATAAAATTTACATATTTCAGTCTCAAATTTAATCGTTTACTATTTCATAAGTATTTTGAAAACCTTTCTGATAACTTCTTTCAAATACAACGTTTTCTGCTTTGATGCATTAAAAGTATTAGAGTTAACTGTTTTAAATAATGTTTTGAATTTCTAAAGGAAATGCGCATATTCAAAATAGATTTACTTCTCATCTTTTTACCCAAATTATGTATATATTTCCTGATGACACTGATAAGTTATTTTCCTGTTTTTCCGAAATTCGAGATGAGACGACTGACAACAAAAGAAAATAAAAGACGACTTTTCCTTACTAGTTAATGGAATCCTTTCTTCGCGTGTTATATTTGCACGGTTAGTTTACTTCAATATCTCAAAAGGGAAAGATTTGTTTTACAATTACATATGTTTCGTGATTCATCTCATTTTTGTAATGAAAATGTTCCAGCACGACAAAATGGATTTAAATTTTACTTAATAGCTTATCACTCGACATTTATGCGATGGTGTTCATTGTAAGAGAGAGATATTCTAAAAATAGCTATCCAACATTTCTTTTTTCATTTTCACCTTCAAATATAATAAATATTTATCTTTGAAATTTTTCAGATGACTTAAAATTATATTTACCTAATGTTATACGAAATAATTTTTGTCGAATAAAATGGGATCAATATTTCCTTCTTTTATGTTTCCTATTCATCATATTTTAGTATAACACTTATAAATTCCCAATAAATTCCTCTAGAACAATGCTTTTCAAACTGTGGGACACCCCCCCCCCCCTAGGGAGTCGGGATAACTCTACAAGGAGTTAGAGAACATATCAAAACGTCGATAGTTAAAATTTAAATAATTATTAATTTACTGAAAGAAAGCAAAATATAATCATTCTGACACACTAAAAATACATACTTATTATAGTTATAAATGTATCAGTACTGCAAAATATATTTGATAATTATTTTATCAGTGCTAAATCAAGAACAAGTTTCATAATTACTATTGACTCCAATAGTCTTTCAGAGCAAAGTTTTTCAAAGGAAGGCTTAATATTGGATATTGACACTCTAATTTTTTTTTTTAGGAAATGTAGGATTATACTTCAGAAATGGATTATTGAAAAAATAAATATTTCATTTAATTAAAAATTTATTTTACAATAAGTTCCAATTTAAAAATCAGAAAGAAAAAGTAATCTAACACAAAAATAGCATATATAATAATCCTATTGCTAAAAAGCAGCACACTTAAAATATATTTTACTTAAAAGCAACATACACAAAATTTAAAAATTTACATTGATAATTTGTACGGTTCGTAAATAAGGTCGTAATGTAATTTTAGCATCAAAGTTTATTAATATTGCAGTCAATAAATTCTTAATTTAAGGGAGGGAGAGGGGGCGATGAAATTTATGATTAGAAATTGGGTTGTAAATATTGAAAGCTTTCATTCCTATCACTTTATGATGATATATATGTAATATAAATTTCTTCTTCGGTACACGATAGGAATAAATTCAGTTAACTCAATACACAACAATGGTATAATAGAAGATAATAGTATTGTTTATTACAAACTCAGAACATTTGTGTGTTCTTTTTTAAAACCGAAAAAAACTGCAATTTAAGACATAGTTTTAGAATGAATCAATATTCAATTAATTTTATGATTTTAATGTTAAATGTGGCTATTTAACATTTCTGGAGTTATTTCCCCTTGCAAGATTTATTTTTTTTCTCTTTCTAAGTTTTTTTCTTTTCGAGAGAGCCCATGTTCATTTCCATTAGTTGGTTAGACAAACATTCAAAGAACAGAAGTGAATCGTAATACTTTATCGTAATACTTCAGAGAATCTGTTCTGAATTGCATTATTTTTTTTTAAAAAGTCAAAGTCAACCACCACAGAGATAATTTAAATGATCAACTGTGAATATGAAAAATTTATATAAACTGAAAATATTTCGAGTAATTGTCTTTTAAAAATATTTGGCATCTCAAATACCGCTCGATTCAAAAACAGAGCGACCCATTTCAGAGTATCGTAATTTTTTATTGAATCAAGTTATTTACATTAAATCTTCAATGTGGTTTCCTTTAGCATAATAGACTTAATGTCTATTTAGGTCAAGCCAAAGGAGCTTTTTTGGCCTTTTTTGAGGGAATTTTCAACTTTCTCTTTGATTGGTTTTTGAAGCCATTGAAGTGTTCTTACTTTATGTCTATTTAATTGTTTTTTAAGTATCCCTAAGCAAAAAAAATTGTAAAGAACACAGTCAAGGGATGATGAAATCCATCTCAGGATAATTCTTTATCCATCTCAGGATAAAGAGTTTTTTTTCAGCCCTTTTATGGTTGATTTTTCAGTATGACTTGATGCAGAATCTTGGTGAAAAACAAAGCTTTCTTGAAGATAAACACGTTTGTTTTATTTAATTGTGCTTAAAAACAATATTTTGATAGTATTTAGCATAATTTTTAGCCTTGGGTTCTACAGAAAATGGCTTTGTTAGGCCTTGAGAGGACATTCTAATCCATACGATAACACCTGACGGCCAATTTACCCTTTGTAAAACAGCTGCGTCTTTCCGACGTTTTTCACGTGAAATATATTGTACCTTCGTTTTGCCAATTGTAAATGACAGATGAAGCAGTACTTCATACGAAGTTACCCAGGTTTTTTATGAACTTTTGCGTAACATTAAATACAGAGGCTCTTCGTTTTTCTACGGTCTTTGCAGAGATATGATGACAAACAGGTTTATTCACTTTTTATAGCTATTTTTTTTCTACTTGCCGACAAATTGTCGATGACGATACATGTAGTTTATTTGCTGAAGTTCTTTGAGACAGGGAATTTTCTACAGCGATAAGTTTTTGCAGCTTCAATTTGTTCTTTTTCCTCAAGGACCTTTCGTCTACATTTTTTTAAATTTTATTTCTTTTCAAAGCATTGATAGCAATCCATTCCAAAATTTTTTATTTTTATTTTTAAATGCTTTGTTTAAAAAAGAATTTGTGCAACCAGGCTTCAAAAGTTGTAAGATTTCGTTTCGGGTTTGAGCCTCTAACTTCGAAGCCATAATTTCTTCCCACAAATAAAAATAGTTAGATTGATAATTTAAACATTTCCTTTTTAAAATATAACTGGCTGTAAAGCGATTAATACTTACCATAAATAGTTATTTGCTTTTAAAATTGGTCACACTAATTCTGAATCAACCTGTACTTATTCTAACAGTCGTATCAAGTGTAATTATAAAATAACCTGTATTTTTTATTAAGTTTTTAAGAAAAAAATCTTCATTTAAAAAGCCAAAACCTTATAATTCATTTCTCTGCTCTAATTATCGAACAAGAATAAATCGTCTTTAAGCTAAAATAAAAGGACGTCTTACAAAAACAACAAAAGAAATTAAAGTAATGCAAGAAATTTAGGAATAAAATGCCATTAAAAAGCCATTGAATTTAAATCCGATTAAAAATTTATAGAAGAGTTAAGAAAAAATTCAAATCTCCTTTGATGAAAGGTTATTAGAATCCTAATAATAAAAAAAGAAAACTGTCCGTGGAAATGTGATCAACAGAATGTTCGAAATAAAGACATTAAGGAATATTTATTTATTCCCTCTTTTATTTCATTTATTATAAGGATTTCTTAATAAATGCACCTCTTAATTATTTTTATAATCAATAAATACACTTCATAATATTTAGTAAATTTAATAATAATTAACACATTTATTAACAAATATATCTATAAATTTTTTTATAACATATTAGAGATTTAAGGCATCCGACTACCCTAAAACTGTGAATTTTGCCAAAAATTGACAATTTTTTTATGATTTTACTTTATGGGTCATCTTATTAGCTTTATAAAAATACCAAGTTTATCATTTTCCGTTTACTACATGAAAAGCTACAATTGTTTTAGTAAAAGCAGATGCCATTACTTTAAGCAAGAGATGCATTGTCATTAAAATACATTTTACTCGAAATGTGATTTTTTGAAAATAATCAAACGGGGTCAGCGATTGCTCAAAAGGTTTTGAACAGAATTGTTTTAACTTTCAGATTTATCAATCACTGTTTTATTACAAAATTTACAGTCCCTTATGTGAATATAATCACTGTCTTTTAAAGCATTTTCATATAGTAACCGAGATAAAGTGTCTAGTTTTTGTAAAAAAGAAAATATCTCTTATCCTGACGGTCATTTAAAAATTGAATTATCTAGCAACACATTAGATTGAAAAAATTGAAAATTTGTTCATAAAACTTTGGTGCAGAATGGGCCGCGTTTATGCTATTTTTTGTCAATTTTTACCTATTTTTTCCCATTTTAGTAATAATAATTTCTTTTTTTTTTCTTCTTAATTTTAGTACATTTTTCTTAAAATGTACTAAACAAATCTAAAAATAAAAAAAAAATCCCAATATCTACTTTTTTTTTTAAAAAAAAAGTTGTCTCAACCAGTCATATACCTTAAGCTAAGTTTCCTAAACATGTCCATAAATTAAGGATAATTCAGAATCACACAGAAATTGAACTCTAAAATAAAAATTTCACCTGTAGAATTATCACAGACATCTTGAAAAAGAATATGCAAATTACAGGAAACCACCAGATGGTGCGGATAGTACGTCACAATGACGAGAGTGTAAGAGAGAGTTATATAAGGAATGGTGGCAGAGAAGTAAAACTGTTCACCAGCGCTTTAAAAGCCTTTCAGTGCAATAACCGCATAGTTATGGCACAAAGGAAGCATTTGGATGATTTTTTACGTGGTGGATTTATCGGACGACTGGAATATGGACGTACCCAGCTGGAAGTATCCGAGGAACTTGGAATCACCCAGAGTGTTATCTCCAGGCTTTGGCAACGATTCCAAGACGATGGTAATGTGAGTAGATGTTACAGCACAGGTCGCCTCCAAGTTACAACGCCGAATGAAGACCGGTATTTGGCAGTTACTACAAAAATAAACAGACTGAGCACAGCATCAGACCTGTCTCGTCAGCTCTCTTCAGCTACCGGTACGACAGTTTCAAGGCAGACCGTGTACAGACGCTTAGGGCACATTGGTCTATATGCTCGTAGGCCTGTCAGATGTGTTTCCCTTACCGCAACTCACTGTCGCCTGCGATTAACCTGGAGTAGAGAGCATGCATTGTGGACACCGCAACAGTGGTCTTGTGTGATGCTTTCCGACGAGTCCAGGTTTAGTTTGCAGTCTGATTATCACCGGACTTTCATATGGAGAGCGCCAGGTACCCGTTACCACCAAGAGAACACCATTGAACGACACCGTTACGGTGGTGAAGGATGGCTC
Organism: Trichonephila clavata; assembly: GCA_019973975.1. Classification (NCBI taxonomy): domain Eukaryota; kingdom Metazoa; phylum Arthropoda; class Arachnida; order Araneae; family Nephilidae; genus Trichonephila; species Trichonephila clavata. The sequence continues at coordinate 67,017 of BMAO01006283.1, read as the reverse complement.
GTTTGGGGAGAAATTATTCTTGGTTCCAGAACTGACCTGCATGTTCAGAGTGTAACGATGACAGGCCACATCTATCGGGATCTCATTCTGGAACAACATGTACGTTTGTTTCGGGACGCCATGGGTGCTGAATTTCTGTTTATGGATGACATCGCCCGTCCTCACCGTGCAAACATTGTAGACGAATGCCTTCAATCGGAGGATATCACCCGTATGGATTGGCCAGCATACTGACCGGACTTGAATCCAATAGAGCATGTGTGGAATATTCTTGACCGACGAATTGCAGCCCGTCAACAACCTCCCACCTTTCTACCGGAACATGGGAGGGCATTGCTTGATGAGTGGTGTAATATTCCCCAAGATCAGATTGATAATTTGATACTCAGTATGCATAGGCGTTGTAAAGCCTGTATTGCATCGTCCGGGAGACATATTCCGTATTAACCATCATACTAACCATGTTATACTGTTTTTTGTAAATAGGTTCTTTTTTGAAATTTGCTCCAGGGAGTAAAAATCGCAATTTTTATTAATTATGTCAAACATAAAGCATCTTTTTTGCTCTTTACCTTTTGTTCAATAAATAAACTTTACAAATAAGTCAAAATTGTTTTGCTTCTGTCTCTTTCTTTGCCTGAACTTCATTATTTTAATTTATGGACATGAGTGTATAATAAACTATTGTCTGAGAAATACGAGATTAATTTTATTTATACCTTATACTGAAAAATATTGGACATGGTTTATCTCTATAAAAATACTAGATATTTAAGTGATATTCTACCCAAATCATGGGTTTGGTAACCGAGTGGTCATGGTCGTAAACTCATGGCCAGTTTTTTTTTATTTTGTATAGTTGCGGTTACCAATCTTGGTACTGCTGAAGATCAGCCTTGTAGAGAGTTGAAGTACGTTAAATTTGACGAGGCTGAAAGTCTTCACGCTTGTGCGATGTGAAAGTTTGGAGAGAGGAGGGAGTAACCTGTTATATATATATCACGCATAAGACTAACTCTATATGGACATTATTAGACAAATTGCAAGATTTAATTTGTTCCTTCCCTTTTGTGAAGGTAAATATAGTTCACTAAACGCATTCTGAATTTTCTTATCATCTTTCAATACAAAATTGATTTTTTTAACAACTACTGGAATTGTTGTGCCATCCAACCTCTTTCTAACTGGCATGAGGTGGGTGATAGCACTGTAGTGGCTATTTTGGAGAAACTAAAATGCCTTTCATCTTCTCGCGAGATCCATCTACAATGGGTTCCTTCGCACGTTAACATGGCGGGCAATGAAGTTGCTGATGCCCTTGCAAACGATGGCACAGCTCAACCCACTAGGAACTCGGCCTCTCTCACTTATTCAGAACTGCACTCGACCTATATTAACAACAAGCTATCACCTATTCCTCCTGCTCATCACGGGTACGAGGCTAAACGCCCTGTGTGTGATGGTTCTCTTTCCCTTCAATGCAGCAGGCAGGAACAAACTATTTTATTTCGTTTCCGGAGTGGCCACCTTCGAACTTTGACTTTTAAAGATGGAAACAAAGTTTTTCTTACTTGTGTTAGGTGTTCTGCCTGCCAGGCATCTCTAGAACACATTCTTGTGTGACTGCCTGGGGCTTACAAAACAAGATCTGCATGAAGACCCTCTAATGGTGTTGGACTTTTAAAGAATGAATGAGATCAGGGACTTGGCTAGACATGGAGATGAGTAACAACAACAACAAGATTTTTTGTTACACACAATTACCTGCTACACATTTTTCTACCACCAATTTCTCTCTGCCTAAAATAAAAATTGTAATATTGTTCAAGTTTAGAATTGTAGAAATCATGTTCATCTAACTGGGCTTGAATGTATGATATTCTTAAAAATGTGGAGAGATGGTGTCACATATTTAGTATATATTTAAAAAAATTTTACTATGTGGTAACAATATGTATGTGTGTATGGTAAACAGTTTTGTTTAGTAACACAAGTGTTGTTGTTGTTGTTGTTACTTATGCCACCTGTCTGACGTAGTCAGATCGAGGCCCATGAAATTCATCATGGCAACAGGCTAGATCTATTGTCAACACTACATCTAAATTCAATTCATTCCATTCTGTTCCACTTAGTTTTGCGTATAGTATAAAGTTATAAGAGCTTTAGAGTATAAAGTTATTTTTCAGAATCCAGGATTATGAACAGGATATTTACATTCTAGATAGCTTATATAAATAAAAAACTTTTTAATATTTTGTTCAAAAATAAAAGTTGCAGGACATTATTAAAAAGTCAGCAGGTCCGATGCTGAATTTATCTTTTTAAGTTTCTTTCCGTGGGACCCATTCGTACATATTTATATTTTTATTTTTGAATTTTTATTTTGACTTGTGGAGCCCTTGAATATGCTTCGTGGAACCCCAGGGCTCTGTAGAACACAGTTTGTGGACCACTGACTAATACTGATCCCTTTCTTGTGATTGGCGTTTCTAAAGTCAGCGCGGTCTAACTGATCTTGTCTGATTTCATCAGATTCTGGAGAATTAGCAACAACAACACAACATAAGTTTTAATTATTTATAAGTATTGCAAATGTTGTAGTATATTAAGGGCTTTAATTCTGTTCTAGTTCATGTCTATCAATTAAAAATTCTACAAATGATGCTATTGTCAAAGTTGTTGAAAGGGCCATTTAAACCTACCAGTCTAAAAGTTATTTATTAGAAAACAAAACTTTCTTTACCATTATCTGAATACTTTCCTCTCTTAGATGAGTCAATTATACAAAAACAATAAAATTTATTAAATAATACAGCAAAATGAATATTTTCCTCTATTATCATTGAAAAGTAAGCATTAAAAAATACATGCATTTTTTTCGGTCCTTCTCTATTTTTTTCAGCTGCAATGCAAATACTTTTTATAGCTTTTTTCATGGTCTACCTACCCTATTGATTACTCGCTATTTTTTATTGATCGTTTATTTTTCTTCCTTCATTTTTTTCCCGACACTAAATGCATCTTGTCTCAAGAAGCCCAGTGAATAGTTCCTCCCTCCATTGACAGAAATTAACGACTGCAACTTTTTCTCACTTTCTCTTTCTGGGGAAAAAACTCAAGAGCTTTTTTAGCTTTTCCCCTTTTTCCCCTCTCATTTTAGCAACACTTCTTAAAATAGGTCGCATTGCTTCCATAACCTTAGTGTATATATATATATATACTTCGTAAATGAGTTTTTAATTTGAAAAAAAATATTTAAGAATTATTTTTAGGTAATTAGATTAAGAGGTAGCAGAAAGGTTCACTAAAGCATATACTTTATAAAAACTATTTTATCTGTTAATAATTATAAATGAAGTCTCTTTTATATAAGCCCCCTGTGGCCGTGGTAGTGGAAGGGTCATGTTCACAAAGTCAACTAATGAGTTTGAGTCTTTGAAGATCCGCAATGTATAGGGGCAGATATACATTAAATCTGTCGTGACTCAAAGTTCTCTCCTTCGTTAAGATAGCGGAATGCCAGCTCAGGTGGTCGTCCTCGTCACTTGACTGAGGTTCAAGGTAGTTCTCCAGTAATAATCACTTTGCTTTAGGAACACGTTTCGGGTGGTGAACGATTTAAATACAAAATAAACTGTGCGCTTAAAGTCAAACACACAAATAGTCAGATTAAACACTAAACTGCTTTTTTTAAAAATATAGATCAAATTTCTTGATATTAAATTTATAATGGCTGCATGCTTTATAAAATTTTTAAGAGTAGCTTTTAATATATTCTATAATTTATATTTAGATTGATATAAGTTTTATTTTACTTCTTATATTTTTCATTATATTAACGTAACGGAATATTGGTATTATATCTCATCATTATAAAAAAAAGAAGGGAACGCAGCATCTCTCTCCAAATTTCCACTTCCCAAACTTCCCATCGGGTCATGGCCTAGTTGGGAAACATAAGCTCGCAAAAAGGGGGAAGAGAGTCAAAAAATTATGGAAATACAGAACTAGTTTTCACTAAATTAGTTGATGAACAAGAGATGTGTAAACATCTATACTATTATTGCTTCTTATGCCACCTGATTTTGACTGCTTCGGATTCAGGCCCACGAAATTCATCATAGCAAGGGGCTAGATGTACGTCTGTCGTTGGCTCTAGCCTTGAGCACCATTAAGATAACAGTACAATTTACCTCTGTTCCACCCCAATTTTGAGGGAGGGTCAGGCATCTCCTACCCTCCCTCGGCGTCGCTAACCACAATACCGGATGGTGACATCGGTACTAACGATTATATTATTGTTAGTTTGCAGTAAGAATTCTAGAGTTCCCAATAATGTTTAATGAACGATATATTTGTAAGGTTTCAGGAATTTTTGTTTCAATGTTTGTTTAGTTTTCATATTTATCATTCTGTAAACGTAAGCGAAATTTTAATTCTTGCATTGTTACAGTATTTCAGACTTGATTCGCTTCTCTGTCGAAAGTTATTGTCACCAGAAAGTCACTTGTAGGACAAAAGAGAGTATTTGCGCTTTATTTCATGCGTTATCCCAATTTTAAAACAGTTTCATTACTCTTTTCTCCTACATTTTATACATCAAAAATAATCCTCCGCTAATGGACACCAGGTACACTTTAGGCTTAGTGGATGTAACCACTTGAAATTTGAAAATTCCTTCAATACAATTTTTTTTTTTTTTTTTTTTTTTTTGCGCCCTTATTTGCATTAAAAATACATTCATAACTAATGAAGATTTTTCATCGACGCAGAATATGAAAATGAAAATATTAAAACGCACTCTATTGTGTAAATAAACAAAAATAATTCGAAAGTGATTCAAATATACATTTGAATAAGCTATTAATTCAGATGAAATGGAGGGTAATATAAGACTTAATTATTCCCTTGCGATATAGCTTTTGTTAAAAATTATTTAATTTGTAGTTACATTTTAATTTTTGTTTATGTTTTCTTATCTGATTCTCATTATTCATTTTTTAAAATTAAATTTTATCTTTTGTTTTAATTAATTTTAATCTAACCTATCTGACAAGAAAGTAATTTATTTGCTTGCGTTGCTGTAATATTTTCTGTTTTAGTTTTTAAATATTTTGAGCATGAAGTCCTCTCTGTATGTGTGGGGAAAAACATAAACGGTTTTGCTAAATTTGAAACCAATATTAGCATTCCAATTTTAAACTTAAGCATTTAACTCATGTGCTGCCATCTGATGAAGCATATCGGTACCATTTTCTGGTAATTTTATGTTTTATATTTAAAACTTAGCTGTAACATCTAAAAGTTAAGAGATATTCTTCGTAAGATTGAATTTTAAATTTGCAAGAGATCTTTGATTGGAGTGATGTGAGCATTTTTCACATTAAAACAATTTGGATCTTGTCTTTACGTGGTAACATGAAAGCTGGAGTAGTAAGATAGGTAATTCATGCGACGATTTTTGTATTTTACACATTTTCTGAATACCTAAAATCCTTCATCAATTTTTTTTGCTTCCCTGTTGTTCTGTAAACATTCAGAAACTTCATTAAGTCTTTTATGAGTATAATCAAGCTTATTAATTCTAACAAAAGACACGGTTTATAGTAACAAAGTAAATTCTCGTTAAATGTATTTTTCCCCATAAAAATGAAAGTTTTTATATTTTTAATTGATTTGAATTTAATTTTTAGAAATATAAATTTATTACTCTTTTAAAATTGTAAATTGTTCAACAAAAACCATTAGACGTTAAGTTTTAAGTACAAAGTATTAAATTAGGAATTGGCATATATATATGCCAATCAATTATTCTTTAAAATTTCTATGAAAAGCTTAACTTCATATTGTAATTAAAAATACCCTAGCATATTGAATTATTTCGATAAGAAATGTTCTCTGATTTTGCGAAAAGATTAAATATAAATATATCAAATCGGACACACATCTAACAGCTTTATTTCACATATTGTGAAATTCTTAGTCTGTTAAGCTGTGGTGCTGCCATCTATCGTAAGGTAATGATATTGTTAAATTTTCTCGGCATGACATTTACGAAATCAGTTTGAATAAAAACAAAAGTTATTTCATTCAATCGGTTTCTATCAATCTAATAAAAGCTGTTTTTATAATTTTAAGACTAATTTTAATTTATTTCATTCATGACAAAATTTCATTCGGATAATTATTTAATTTTAATACTTCTGATTTCTTTTCCATGTTTGATAAAGTTAAATATTCTCATTAATAAACTTTCTCTCGCTTTATTTAGCAATTCTTTTCAGATTTTTAATTCCAGATATATTTTTTTCAAGCATCTCGACTCTCTGGAATTTTTTCAGGAAATTTGAAAATCTCTTTTTCTATACTATGCATGTATAATATTTTTTTTTAATTTTAAAATTGGAAGATATTTTAGTTTAGGAGTTATATTAAAATTAAAAATCTAAACTAAATATGTGCAGTAATGTTTTGCTATATTGCGTTTTATGACATGCAAAATGGTAAAATTCCATAATCTTTTTTATAGCTTTCTTTTTGGAGAATACGTTTGCCTCCGGTTTCAAATTAAACTTGTATTTTCTTTTATTCTTGAAAATATGCCAGCCATGTATTTTTTGTTCTTGTGTTTATCTTTCGTAACTCCTACTTTCTTATTTAAATCAATATTATGTTGTTTGCAACTATTAAATACTACGTTAAATAATGATTTCATGATAAATGTCATTTCATAATTTACCTTTTAAATATTCGAGTTACGCTTTCAAATTAATATTGCCTTTAATGTACCGATCTCAAACTTCTTAAAATTCGATTTTTCTTCTATAATACAAAGGATGTACTTTAAATATTTTATTGAAAAAATCTTTAAAAAAAGCTTAGCGTTAATTAGAACAATTTACAGTAGTTTTACAGTACCTTCTTTAATTATGAGTTTTAATCTGTCATATATATTTCGATGAAGTTTATTTTGAGGAACATTTATTTTTGAATGAAAGGTATGCACTTTATTTAACCTTTTTCTTGAAAATTATCTGATCGTTAATGGTTTAATGGGTTATGTCAAATATTATTTTTTAAATTTAGACAGAAATTACGTTTTTAATTTTACTTTGAAAATCAAGGAAAAACTTGTTATCAAGAGTTCGATTTTCGTAACAGTTATTTTATTTTTGTAGATTATCTTACAAAGTGGTTGATATTTAAATATTTGTAGAAAGTATCTGCTTGTGCACGAGTAATAAATATATGAATATACTTAATAACCACTCAAGCAACTTATATAAGTTTCTATTCATTAATTTCAAAAAAATTCTCTAGTTTTAGAACCTGAAGAAACAATTTCAAGCAGCAAACTTATCAATCAAATATTGTATTATTTAGGAAAAACATATTCAACCAAAATTAATCTTGCGTTACAAAGCTTGGTCATGAAAATGTATTAGAAATTATTCAAGTATCACTTTTCGCATTGTATACACTCACACTAAACAAGTGTGTTTGTGAATATATAATAATTTTTTATGTGCATTCAGGTATTGAGTGTGAAAAGGGATACATTATTGATAATAAATATATACTTTCCAACTGTGCAAAATTTTTTATCACCTGTTTTCTTGAAATTAATATTTTCAAACTAGTTATATTTTAAAATACTTTTTAGATATACCGAAGTTTTTGAAGCAAACTGAAATATTTTTCTTGGTGTTCGATATGCATAAATAGTCATCTTTGCCAAAACATTTTAATATGTGGTGATAATTTATCACAAATAACCCCATTTTTTTTGCATCCCTGTAAACCAATTTTTTCTCTTAAAACGAGGATTTATTGTATTATAGCAATGAAGAGAAATTTACTGAAAAGTAGTGTTAAACATCACGCCGATGTAACCAATTAGGTTTACCTGGCAATTTTTTTTTACATTATAAAATCATAATTCAAGTTAAATTTAAGTTATCTCTAACATCTTTGCAACATCTCTTTCACCATATCATAGAGTTCTGAGAACCAATAATTGAAATTGTTTCTTTGACTGGATCTTTAAAAATTATTGCTATGAATCCCCGTTTTATTTAGTATCAGTTTGTTTAAAGGAATGAACAATATTGTTCCATACCACAAAATTTTGATATTTTAATAGAACTTCTGCTGATAGCTGATGGCTTAAGCTTGAGTGTTTGATTTGAACAACCAACCTGCTGGTTTGCAGGCGGGAGCTGTTCTATGCGTTACATGACTATAGGAAGAATATAAATCTTCCTTCTCGAGTCAATCATTAAGTCTTGTTAACCCTATTCTTTGCTCTGTTTGCAATTTAAGGGAGAAGAGGTTCCCTCATATCCCCTTCCTAGAGAGAAAACTCTTTTTACTGTCGTTGAGGGACTTTCTGAGCGATATATAGAGAAGGTTGTTTTTCAATCATTACTGCAATTTATATAGCCCCCTGTTATACTAAAAATCATTTAAAATGCTATCCGATGACGTCACTCATAATTTGAATGATCTATTAGACGCATGCGCCGTGGACGTATTTGTCCTTTATTGTGATTTATTGAGAATGTTTTAGACTCTCAGTGAAGTGCATATTCAACCAATAGTGCTAAGCTGTGCTGCCATCTAGCGTTAAATCTCAAAGTCATAATTTCGACTACAAGTTGTTGACGTTGACTTATTGGAAACTAGGATTTACAGGGGTGCAAACTCAACCAATAACGCTAAGTTGTGCTGCTATCTAGTGTTAAATTTTCAACCACTATTTCTGCTATAAGTTGCTGACATTGAATTTGGTGTTTGATTTGAACCATTAACTTTTGCCGCGCTACTCACTAAAAGACAAGTTTGGAAAAAAAATGTTCATCCTTCAATCAGTTACTGGACACTTTTAATTTTATCCTATATTGTCTATAACTTACGGTGGAAGAGGTTGCGGCAAAGCTTTAAAGTTCTCTTGTACATTTACTAAAATTGACTTATCCAAGGAGAAATCAGAAGTGGCAATAACTATTCCTAAATGCAAACAGGCATATTACCTGAATTTTGATAACTATAATGCAATGATACCTGTAATTAGCACAATTACCTGAATCGTAAAACTAGAAACGTTTTTGTTCATTAGTAGCTCGTAAATAAATTACTCATAACTCTAGTATAACATGGAACTTCTAACGCACAGATCAATTCTAACAGGGTTCGAGAATTGGAAATATCTCCGTAGAGTACGGTAGTTTTATTGCATTAATTCAATCTAATACGGTACGAAAATTGATTGGAACTTTGGTACAATACGAAATGTAATATAAAAGCTAATTTTATCTAATTTAAAAAATCAAAAAATTCCCGGTACATCATCTCAGTAAGCGGAAAGGATACCTCATTTGAAGTTTTTCATTCGAGTGCGTACGTACTTTTGGGTTTTCCTGAGGAATTTTTGGGAACTATTAATACTGAAGAACATTTTAATATGTTAATTATGTCTCCCTTTTGGCAAAAGTGAATAAAAAATTTCTGGTAAATAAAATGCTCAACTTTTTTTTAAAAAAGGCATTGTCTGTTGAACATAAAAAGTGTCTTTAAAAAAAATAGTACCGGTTAATAGTACTTACTGATAATGAAAAAAAAAACAGAGTTTTAATTTATTTTAATTTGTTCGATTACTTAAAAAAAATTTAAATAAAGATATTTATCCCAAGTATGAAATGTAATAGAATGTATTGTAAATTTTGAAGTTTAACCCCTTATTTCATTCCTGCTCTTAGTTTCGTTTTGTATAGCATGGATTCGTATAACAGAGTAATTTTTTTGGAATGCAACTCCCGTGCTATACGGGAGTAACACATGTGCTATAAATATAAATATTTTCATATCCATTTATTTAATGCTACAATTTAAAGCAGTACACATTTGTATAAACTTATGTACTTTAAAAAATTATTATTTAAATAATAACTTTTATTATTTAAATAATAAAAGCTATATAATTTGAAATATAGGAATTCAGGTCAATGCGATATATTCTGAACATCAGTAATTTAAAATATACGGTATTTTATGACAAGAATTTTAATAAAAGTTGTGGGAAATTTCAGTAAGAAATATCGTTACAAGTTTCAAGTAGATGTTCATAACAAAAAACAAAACTAAAATCAATAAAGGTATAATAATATGTATTTCACACACCCTTTTTATGTTCTGAAAGTTTAATTCAAAAGCATAATATCCTTTAATTGTCAAAGTAAACAGCTAAAAGAGTTACACCCAAACTCCTTCAATAAAACTCTATCTATTAGTACTTTGCAAGCAAAAGGTTATTTTTTACCAAAATTAAGAAGTAATCATTTCACTACATCAGTGGTCATCACACCCAGGGGCAACGCATTGGTCCTTGTATCAAATGGACCACCCAAGAAACATTAAATTATTTCCATTTTATTTACTAAGGAGTTCAGCGTTATTATCCAACAAAAAGAAACTCAGGAACTGGTAAGGAAAGGACCCACTGCCCTTTTGTTAACAAATCAAGCGAATCTTGCATATCAGTGCTGGAGATTATAAATGACGACAGCCTTGAAAATACACTGCTGTCCAAAAGTTAAGCATACATCGTAAAATGCGAAAAACATGGAGTAAATATTCGTAAAATTATTCCAAATTTCTTGCGGACATTAATTGGGTGAAGAAGAAACATTGGGTTTATGCAAAACTTTTCAGTCGACTACGTCCTGCGTGAAACACCGGCGCATGTCGGAACGAGGAGAAACCGAATCACGCAGCATAGGCAGTTCAGACAAGTTTCGTGCAACTGCTGTGCGGACGCCAATTGGACATGGTTACGAAAGGAAGAATCGTTGGAATGCTGGAATCCTCATGATCACAAACCGAAGTGTCTCGAATTCTGAATGTAGAACGGGAGATGTTACCCGACAACCAGTATCAGGTCGACCAAGAATCACAACCCCTCGCCAAGACCGATATCTGGTAATAAGTGCGCTATGTCAGAAGGGCAGTACTGCCAGAGCACTGGGTTCGGCACTCGCTGTCGACACAGGAATACGAATTTCGAGACAAACTGTTTACAGGAGACTCAAACATGCTGGCCTGTATGCCAGAAGACCAGCAGTTTGCATTCCTCTCACGTCTGCGCATAAACGCGCTCGTTTGAACTGGAGTTTGAAACATCAACATTGGAGCGTGGAAGAGTGGGCCAATGTGATGTTCAGTGACGAGTCCCGGTTTAGTCTGAGTAGTGATTCTCGGTGGGTAACGATATGGAGAGAACGTGGAACACTTTTTGAACCAAGAAACATAACAGAAAGACATCATTTTCCATCAAGGGGAGTAATGGTATGGGCAGGCATGATGATGGATGATCGCACAGACCTCGATTTCTTTGACACGGGGTCTGTGACTGCTCAAAGATACAGGGACGAAGTTCTTGAGCCTTATGTTCGCTTGTTTCGAGGTGCTGTTGGTCCTGACTTCATATTCATGGATGATAATGCGCCATGTCACCGAGCGGTGCTAACTGATGACTTCCTTGAAACGAAAAACATCCAGAGCATGTCGTGGCCTGCGAACTCCCCTAATTTAAATCCTATCTAGCATGTATGGGATATGCTCGGGAGACAAATTGCAGCCCTTTCGCACTCACCAAGCTCCGTTAGAGAACTGAAGAGAGCTCTCCAAGAAGCTTGGAACCGTTTGAGCCCACAACTCATTCATCATCTCATAGCAAGTATGGTAAATCGCTGTGCAGCGTGCCTGGCTGTCAGAGGTGACCACATGCCTTATTAAACTGCAGCATCAGTATTTTATTTAATGTTTTCTTTCATTTTTTCCTTAAAGTTTGAATCCTTGCTATGCTCAGTTTTCTTTCAAACTGCTACTTTGGATAATAAAATTAAATATTATCATTCTTTTGATTTGCTTCCTTATTTTATAACCATTTTACACTCGCATATCACGTTTCCCGCCATTCTGATACACAGTTCCTTCTTTATTCACATAATTATCAATTATGCTTAATTTTTGGACAACAGTGTACGTTCGAGACCACAACTCTTCCAGTGTTCTGGATTAAAGTTGTGACGGAGTTCCTGAGATTCCCATCACAGCACTTAAATCCCCATTGCCATTTTTGATAACCTATCTCGATGAAACTTGGTTTTCTGTAGTGACAGCAACAACAGAAAACAAATCAACGGAATAAACCGGACACAAGTAACACACTTTGGATGCCATTGTCTCCTATTACTCCCAGAGGGAATCTTTTCATTGCGAAGAAACAAAGTTCTCATTTATTTAATATTCTATTGGGTTAAAATAATAAATAACTTTATGTTCAATTTTGGTATTACTCTATTTTATTTTGAAGGTATGTTTAAATAAAATAAAATTAAAATAATTAAATTAAAACATTCTAAATATATATGTACACTGAAATTCCCCCCCCCCCCCGCCTCTGCGGGCCGAGGTAAATTGATCAAACATTGACCTGTTCGCGGAGGTAAAAATGTTGAAAAACGCTCGTCAGCATCATTAAAATTCTGTGAATGATTTTGAATGGTAAATCCATTTGTAGTTTTTCTCAGACACAACAACTTTCGAAGCGGAACAGAAAAAAGAAAAGTTACAAAAAAAACCCAGCCAAAGATGTCTTTATTTGATGCTCCGAAAATTCTTCAAAAATTGTTTCATATGATACGGAATGAAGAACACTGTAATAAAAAATGAGGCTGCTGTGATTTCTATGTTTGCATTAGCCAAAGTTATTAGGAGGGTAATGCATGTTATTAGAGTTGGAAATAATGATTGTGAAGATGAAAATAAGGATGTACTCATGACCTTGAGTTGTTCATAATGATGTTCAAAAACTGCATTTTTATCCTTTAAATACAATACTTTGTATTCTTTTTAAATTTAATTTTTATTTGTTTTTGTCTTTATAAATTTCCATATGTTGTTACCCTATGTTTCCTTTCTCTTCTGTTCATTATTAGTTTACATCAGCGTTTTTCAACTGGGGTGCAACCCCCCCCCCCTTAGGGGGCATGATAACTCTACGAAGGGGGCGCGAGCATATTGAGAAGTCGAAAACAAAATACTATTTAAAAAACTATTAGCTTACTGAAAGTAAAAAAAATACTTTCTGATGTAATAAAATATAAAACACACATTTATACTGATATAATATACTTATAAATGCATCAGTACTATACAATGTATTTTATTATTAATTTGATAATACTAAGTTAAGAATATGTTTGACAAATGCCCAGAAAATTAATGCTCTGGTTGAGAGAGAGACGTTTATACGTTTATATACATCGATGTTATAAAAGAGGTTAAAGTCGTATTGTAGCTTTAGTATCACAGTATAGTATTATTGAATTCAATACATTGTTATTGTATGGAGGGAGTGCTATGAAAAGGATGATTGAATATTGTGTTGCGAATATTGAAAGTTTGAGAAGTACTGGTTTATATGCATTTATACGTTCATAAATGAACATGTTACTCATATGAACAATATTAAATTGCTCATTTTTACCATACATTCATCATTATTGCATGAAAAGTTCATATTACCTTAAAACTTAAAATATTTTTAAGTAAGATCATTTAGTTAAAGTTATAACATGATATAGCTCTTGACTTGACTCTATTTGTGTTAAAAAATATTTAATACTGTAGACACGAAACATAAATGTACAAAAAAAAATATCACACAATACATTATGTGAATTTATATTTTATTTTTCATTCCACATAATATTATCTATTTACAAAAGGATTGCTTACCAAATCCATGAACAAAAAGATCTAATATGTACAAACACAGAAGATGAATAAATTGTAGGTGATATACATGACTCAAAGTAGTAGCTAGATGAATTCTTGCACTGTGTTATTCTTTCCTCTATCGGTTCAAATCTATAATTTGAGTTTTCTCTAGCCAACTGTTTCTCTTCAAAATTTGTTTTCTTACAACCAAAGAAAATTTTCGTAATAGAAAGCATAAATTTTTTAAAAATTGAGAAATTTGGAGAAATTAAATGGTTTTTCTCCACCAAAAGTTTATTATAGACACAAAATTATTATCATATCATTGTAATTTAAAGCTATAAAAATTACTCAAACACATATAAAAATAATTACTGCTGTAATACTTATCAATTTATATATAGTAAAGGGAAATTTTCTAAATACATCATAAAACAATAAATAATTAAACTATTTATGTCTACTGGCAATACAGGTAAATTACTTTACTTTTTTTAATGGGTTTTTATTAACATTATTTAAATATTTAGGTACATTTACTCTTGTTTTTCAGACTGTCTTATTCATTATTATGCAGACACTATTAAACAATATTATTTAAAAAATTTGTATGCTTTGCTAAATCTTTATTAACACTTTTTTTGTTTGTAAACGTAGTTTCTTAAAGCTAAAAACATTTTTTCCAAATTTGTCTTAATCGAATACTTGTTACACTATCGCTCTCAGGGCATATTTATCTCGTATTAAAACCTTTCAAAATACATAAAAATTAAAATGCAAAATCCCGCTTGCACTTCATTTCTTCCTCAGCAATGATAAGAAAGATTAGACTATTATAAACATTAAGTGGGACGAAAACTATGTACATAGAGGTTGACCAGCAACCACTATTTGAACTTAACTATGCAGACTGGCAATTATCTGCGCTGCATCTTCATCATCGAAGTCTGAAGGGATGGTCAAGACATCATCTGCCCTGGACACTGCGGCCTGAAGGTGGCGAGCTTCATCTGGACTCATGTAGCTATTCATTCCTTGACCCGAATTACTTCTGTAATGTCCCTGGTGCCCATAATGTGGTCTGTAGGGCATCGAGTGATAATGTGGAGAAGATTCAGAGCCGGCCATTACAGAATCTGATGGTCCTTGGTTGTTATGGAAACCTTGGGGTCCAGAATTGCCTTGATAACCACCTTGAGGTACAGAATTACTTTGGTAACCACCTTGAGATACAGAACTACTTTGGTAACCCCCTTGAGGCATGGAATTGCTTTGGTAGTTATTCTGAGGAACGGAATTACTTTGAAGGCCGGAATTACCATGGAAACTGGTTTGATGACTTGGGAAAATTGTTTGAGATCCGGAGTTTTGTTGTCCTTGCATTCCTTGATATTGTGGAGGCATATTTGATCCGACAAAGCCAGCTGATGCTTGTCCTCCTGAGCTGCTAGGAAACGCGATCTGTTGTGGTGCAGGGTTGGGACGTCTTTGAGGCAATGATTTTGGAGCTGGCAGTGATGTGTATACCTGCGAATAGAAATATTATGTTGTAGTACAGATTACAAATTACCGATTGAAACTTGTGTGTTGCTCACTCAAATATCACACATAGTTAGTATTGTTAAAAATTTGCAAGAGGAAAGAGCAGCTGGATTATTTGAGCAGGTCTCCAATTATTTGAATAATTACATATTTATTAATGGACAAGAAGGCACAGATTACTACACGAAGACAAATCGAAGTATATACACAAAGAAATATTTTTATAGATTATTTTATAATGGTGCAAAACACACTCGTTATAAATAAGTTTTACAACGCTCCAGAAACGGATTTCTGGCGCAGTTCCATTGACTAGAACTCAGATAAAGTTTCTCTCTCTTTTCGCAGTCAACGCCCAAACTGTTTCTGATCTCGACAGAACTTTTAATTCAAATGTGCCTCGACGTTTGTTTCAAAGTTCCTTTATATAGCCCCATGGCAGTTTCTATAAATGACGATCACAGGGCCTTTTCGATGATTTCATGGCGATGTCGTAATTGTCACCACGGACTGCAAAGTTGCCAAACTGGTGATCCTGCTCCTATTTTTTTATGCTTGTCATAAACTTATTTTTCAAGTTTACTGTGGGGAGTGAGCATTTCAAGTTTTTGTACACGTGAGTGTCAACCACCAACTTTTTTGCGTATAGTAAATGTTGTTTCTGCAGAAACAGACATTGTCTGACACAACACAATCTTATTTAATTTAACATATTATCTTCGGCGGTTTTTTTTTACATTTATAAAACTATTTTTGTGGTGTTTTAGACAAATTAATCTCTCTTTGAATGATGAATAATTTCCTCGATAAATATACAAATCTAAAAATTACTAAAACTCTATAAAAGACTGAGTTTCTGTACAAATTTCAAAACCAGTAAAATTCGATAAAAATTTAGTTTTATTGTTATAGTCAGGAGCTCATGCATGGCGTGTCTCGAGTTCAAGTCCTTGTACCATTAAAAACTACTGGGTTAGTATAGAATGGTTGATACGCCTTTAATCTGTCATGAATCACAGTTCTCCATTTAGCTTGATATGATACTTTGGAGATGGGGTGCCTGCTTAGGTGTCGTCTTCGTCACTTGACCGAGGTTCAAATTTACGAGGTTTATTGCCAGTAGTTCTCGTGTTGTTTTATAGCATGACGTTAATAAACACTTACCATTCGATTAAGATTTAAAAAATTAATTAAAAGTACCTGTTTTGACTGATCAGCTAGCAAAGCATGCGTATGGAATGGATCGTGTGCAGCTAAGTAATGAGCCGCTTCGCTTTGAGCTGCAAGTAAGGAACTGGCTTCTTGAGCAGCTAGAAATTTCTTGGCTTCTAGGATTTTCCTGGCCTTCCTAGCGGCGAGGAGCTGCTGTCCGAGCTGAGCTTCTGCAAGCAGAGCGCTGCTATCCGTGAGCATAGACGGACTCATCAGCAAGGGAGCCTTGGATGCCAACAATGCACTTTCTTGGTTTAACATAAGATCTGCGTCACTCAGAGAAAGGGATGACATGGAAGCGTGATGCTCCAGAAGATCGTCTTGGAGCAAGGGATGACCTGCTACTTGTTGGAGTTCCAGAGGATATCTGCTTCAAAAGAAATGAGTTTTTCATTTTTTCACAAAAACCAAATATTTTCGTCATTATTAATAAAAAAAAGAAATTAGCAAAATATTATTCATTGCATTTATACGATATAGAGTGATTTAATTTGCAAATGCTTTGTGATATACAGTTAGAAAACTGCAGTACTCGAAGATGTCGGCTTTATTAGCAAGAACCTCTCGATTTGTATTGGGAATGGAATAGCACTGAGTTTGGATGCTAGATAATATAATTATCTCATTCCTTACGACTTCAGTTCCATACCAGAATTCCTTAACTGCATTGAGTGGTGAATGGTAGAACGGCAATCTCTCTAGCGCATGACTATATTTTTCAGCGAGTTGCAGGCGTAGAAAGTGTATTGGTCAGAGAACTAGTTAAACACCTTTTTTATTGAAATAGGTCAGAATCACACAAGTGACATTTAACTGTGTTTTGTCTTGTTTAAAAGAATCGTTGGAAAGGATTCAAAGATAAGGTATAGCCTCGTCATGTTGAAAATATAACAATGGTTGTACACAATACAAACTCTACGAGCAAGAGGTGAGAGGCGTGTGTGTCAAATGACATCCTACGGAATTATTCCTGCTGCTGAGTCAGTACGATTATGATGAATTTAAGATGGAAAGATTCAAGATCTGTGTCATCTGTATAATGATATGTCTGTCATCAAGCCTCAACTACCACGTCAAGAGAAGCCGCAATAATATTCACCATACTAGCAGGCTGGACATCATACTAGCAGCATACTCGGAAGGCTGTAGATGGCGCATCAGCTAACACGTGGCCATATATCCTACAAATGAGCCAAGTTCTCATTCAGGGCATATTGCAGGGCTGTATCATCTCGCAAAGCCGCACAGAAGACCGGTTTGGTAGCTTTAGCATTAGTGGGCAAAGGTCACTAAGATCCTTCGTAATGTTTGAATGGGTCTTCTTCATTCATCAGTCTCATATTTTGTGAGAGTTATACAAATATTATCAGAACCAACAGTATCGCGGAATGGTAAATCACTGTTCCTTTTGACCCTAATCTCCTTTCCCTGAAATTACCATACATGTTTACACGAGGCATAACACGACCTTAAAACAAATTGCCTCCTACTGGAACGTGTTACAATGGTTTGGCTGATGTGATGTTAAGTTGCAATATCTCTTAGTATGAGCCGGGATATTTGGTCTTAATACTTGACACCTCAACCTGAGAACTGTAGCACATTTATGGATGCCATTGAGCTTCCTACATTGAGACAGTTTTACGGGCTGGAATTATGTTGCTTCCAGGACGCCAGCTGTTGCTTTGCGACGTTCATCATAGTTTAATATGATAAGAAAAGACACTAACTTCGTACAAAAACTACGATTCGGATCTGAAAAAAGAAACTGACTTAAGAAGTGCAACACATTTTGATTACTTTCTAGAAAGTCATATAACGATACGCAAACAAAAGCATTTCATAACTAGAATAAAAGTTCAGCATCGTATAAAAATTAAAAAGATCATTATTTTCAGTTCAATAAATAAAATAAAAAATAAACAATGCAATCCAAATTATTTCTTCGTCGTCACTTTTATATTGGGTGAGAAAATTTGAACATATATATATATACATTTCATCACTAACGAAGGTCCTCTCTTTTCATGCTCCATTGCTATGGTAAAAAAAAATTTTCAATCAGTTTATATTACATTCATTTGCGTATGTGGTCAGTAAAAATCGCAAGAAAATATCTTACTTTCAATACGTTGTTAAAAATATAAGGCGCTGATTTCAGAGCTGTCCCCACGCTATTGAAATTAAAATAATGCAAGAAATCTTCTTCCTTTTCTGTATCAAAGAGACAAACCCCATCAACTAAAATAAAAGTTCGGTAGGACACTTAAAAAAAAAACAAGATTTTCTTCGACCGTGCTCTGAGTAGTTGAGTATATTACTCAAAAGTTAAACTAATGCTGACCCTTATTACAAGAGAAATTAACTTAATTTGATAATGAACAGAATATAGCAAATAGAAAAAGGACAACAAATGCACATTTGTGAAAATGTATATGTACACTATTTTAAAATTGTGGCATTGTAGGAAAATGCCAACATATCCTGAACTATGTTATAGAAAAATTTAGCATTTTTTCATCTACCCCATTGTAAAAGGACTTGCCCATGTTATCTAAGAGGGTTTGAACTTGTTTGCTTTTATTCAATTAGCTAAAATGTTTAATATCAAACCAATAATGAACTATAATACAAAAGATAGTTCGTGAAATCAAGCGAAGACTAGTCGTATTTTAAAAACAAATTTTTGAAAATTTTTCTCTTCAATTAACAATTTGCAATTACATTGTATCATTACTATAAAATATTTACAATTAATGTAAGTAAAAGGTTAAGAAAAAACACAAAAAATTTATGTCACAGCGTTTGAGACGAATGTTTTTATGGTTTCAAACTTTTAAATAGAATAATATATTGTTTATTATTGAAATCTAGATATGTCCATGTTAAATGATAAGAGCATTATAAAATTGACTTTTCCAAATTATTTTCCAGATATTTTTTCCAAGATTTTCTTAGTTAACATTAGTAGAGTCAAAATACATTTTAGAGGTGGCGTAACATCAGAATCATACAGAATTGAGTGAAATATGAATATTTTTACCAAATCACTTTCGGTTTTCAGCTTTTAACCTTGTTTAAAAAAAATTTAGTTGTTCATTTAACAGACTTTAGCCGGTCATAGTTCAAAGTAAAGCTTATTCAAAATTATTATTGAATTTTTTTTTTAAACTTTCAAGGAGGTGAAAGTTTAAAAAAAAAAACTTGAAGTATCGTGGTGGTGGTTTTTCGACTGGTACTTTTAATTTTTTTCAAAAAGAAAAAACTGCCATGCATTTTGTATTCGTTGAAAATGAAATGTTATCAATAAAAAATTATATACCTACTTAAAATCAATGCAATGTAACTGCAATTGTATGGTTTATTCTGTTGAAAAAGGTAACTAATTTTACAGCATGCTAAAAAAATATTACAAAATTTTTAAAAATGCCACAATGTCGTTAAAATTATTAAATAATTTATATCAAAAAGTACTTAATTCAAAAGCATTCGTAGCATTTACTTATGAAAACTGATTACCATAATTCTCGTTTTTAAATATGAAAATTCGTTAGAATGGTAAAATCTTACTTTAGTTCGCGCCTTTGGAAATAGAGGGGGGAAATGATTCCCAAGTACGTTAACAATTTCAGTAGTTTTGTAACGGTTCTATCCGCGCTCCTTCAAACTAATAGTCCTTTTGGGGGATTTCTGGTCTTTAAAAATTATTTTATTATAAATCTCCTCTTCGAAGAAGACGTGATTATGTTAATTAAGACTACTATAAATACTCTAGGTTTTCAGGTTAAAGGGAGAGATAGGAAGAATGCTATCGAAGCAGAGATTAACCAACTTGAATGAGAATCGCGGATATTTAATATTTGGTAATTGAATTACTTACGGTGACGAATTGTCACTGGAGATTAAATCTAGATTAATTAGCTAAGAAGTCAGAGCTATCGCTTTGGGCAAGTGTTTTTAATATAAAGTCTCATATCTCGCATACCTCGTTATTTGTCTGCATAAGTATTAATTGGGGGCATCTCTTAGACTGTATCGATTGAATTTGAGTCGTGATTAATATTGTGAATAAATTAGATTGTTCTGTTGAAATATGGCCAGTGTTCCTTCTAATCCTCCCACACCTTTAGAAACGCAGGCAAGAACATTGCAGTTTCAATGGCTGGATCCTGTTTATTGCACATTTTTACTTATCGTCAACTTGGCAAATTATTGCTAATATATCAAATAGATGTCGAATCTAGAAAAAAGAATTCGAATATATTTTTTTTCTCTTTTTCACCAAAGGTGTGAAGAAAACTGTAGTCTATCGTAATCAACAATTAAGGGTCATTAAATTCTAGTTATTTGGAAAGAATATACTTAAAATAACTTTTAAAAGATGCAAGTTTGTGATTTTAGCGACTTTTAAAATGCATGCTTGCCAAACTATTTTACACGGTTTTCTCCAAAATTGGTATTATAAAGCTTATCAAAGAAAGATTTTCGAGTTAAAATCGTCAAGAAACAAACAAAAAATCGTAAAATTTGGTGTTATATATTATTTTAATTAAAATAATTTGTGTCATTGGTTCAAATTTTAAAAAAATAATTAAAAAATTCAAACACCCCATCTAGGTTGCTTGTAATCCCACGAATAAGCCCGATTCCATTATATTAACAATGGATACTAGTTTGAAAATAAGTAATATTAAAGATAAGTAAATATTTTGTTAGATACTGTTTGAATGCATTCAAAAATCTGACCTATGGTGTTGTCCATGGTATCGAGGTCCAATCAATGCATGCAGTAAATGACGTCCCACGTGGGCTCCATGTTTGTTCCGGAAGTTGAGAAGTTTGGCGAGGATACCTGTCGCCAAAAGCAATTCGACTGCACCAGTTCCTCGATTGTGGCCCTTAAGACCTCCCATGAGACCTTGGGAATAAACCACAGGTAAATACTCCGACAGAAGCACACCCATAGTGGCTAACGCTAATGTCCATCTGGTTTTCATGGTGCTGCAGGTATCTGAAAAACGAACAATTTTATAAGAAACTTTCAGAATATCAAATAATAACAAATACAGAGAGATGATAACAAATATTAAATTGTTTCACACTCGGTTTTATTACTTTTCAGAGAGTACAGTAAACTAAGCGACAAAAGAACGCTTGTGAGGGAAGCGCTCTCTCTTCCCTCAGTGGGAGGGAGTCGGAAGGAAGACTAGCCCTATTTCAAACTAATATCAATTTATTGTCAATATCAACCGCAACACAAAACTTAGTAACAAAGTCTAGAGATGCATCCAATAAACAAATATGAGGAAAATAACGAGGTAAGCGAGATATGAGATGACTTTAAATACTTAATGCACTTACTTAATTCAATATCTATGACTTCTTAGCAATCTAATAACTCTTAGCTATCAATCTCAAGTGACAGATAGTCACCTTAAGTAATGCAATTATCAATTACTAAATATCCGCGCTTCGCATTTAATTTAATTAATTACTGCTCTCTCTCCGCTAGCAGTCTACCCTATCTCTCTCACTTCTAACCTGAAAGCCTAGACTATATATATCAGTCCTAATATGCAGGATCACTCTCCCTACTTCGAAGGATCCTCCTTTTATGGATAAATCCACTACTCTAATATTTGAGTCACAATTTAGCTATGGTGACCAATCGTCACTAAATATCTTCAACTATTTAATGCCCGAAACGCGCTATCGATCTATACTAATACCTCATTGAGAATTATCTTTTCTTGTCGTCAGCTTCTTAATATTTCAATCTCCAGGTAACTCCATCTATACCTCTATTCATCTCATTAGCTAGGAAACCTATACTATATATAACCGACCTAATCGGCATATCACGGTTTCTTCTTCCAAAAGGGTTGGCTGTGATTGAAAGCCCAAATATTTCCGAAGAGGATTAGTTAAAGGACGCGTATAGATCTGTCACGGGCTTAAGTGTAGCTTCCATGTTAAGAACTCTTGTAGGAAAAAAAAAAGAAAACTAGCTGGGAAAATACAATTATTTTCAATAAATTTAAAAAGTTATCCCAAATTATGACAAATATTAAAGTTTTTTATTTTAATGACTTTTTCCTGTTTCAAATTCAGAAATAAATTTTAAAAATGCAATAAAAAATGGGACATTTCTTAGGGATGAAACTCTGGAGAAAAAGGGAACTGTTAAGAGGTTAAAAATAATAGTAGATAACGGTCATGAAGAGAGTGAGAAACAAGTTAGGAGCACTACAGAGGTTGGAGCAAAGACTTAGAGAACCAGGGACGGTCTGTTTCTTAGAGTTTTCCTGGAAATTTAGGAGCTTGTGAGATAAGAGATTATTATTATTGGTTATAAGACAGTTTAAGTAAACCTCTTCACATATTTAATAAATTTTGATTATTAATTATTCAAAAATTTGAAAAACTGGTTAAAGCTGATTCTAATTGTGTAAATATGTCTCTCATTATCATCATTTTTTAACACAAGTAAATCATATTTTATACTATATTTTGCCAATTTAAAAAATTTGACGATTTTTATTCTTCCTGATTTTTAAAAATGTTCATTCTACCATAAATATCTAAAACAATATATATTTTTGAGTTTTCGTTCATCGTTTAACCTAGCAATGGAATTTATACCTTTTGGCTTTCATTTCAAACCTCCTGAACTGGGACAAAGTTAAAACCATTAATTTTGAGACAAATATTCACGTAATTTATGCCTGGTCATTATAGTAAGCCTTATTAACCCTTTCAGGACAGGCAAACGTAGAAAGAAACGTTTCCCCAGGCCCGCACTTTCCGAGAGTACATGCGCGCATAAGACCGGGTGAACTCCACTGCTAAGTCTCTTAAAAATTCATAAAAAATCTTTAATGCAATTAAATATGCTAAATTTTACAATTTACTTTCATTGATAATATCTGAATAACAGTACAAAATTTTCGCTATATTTAAAAAAAATAAAGAATTTCGAATTTTAAAGAAAATATTTTCATTTTAATAAAAAAAGTACACTTTATGAATGTCTGGTGCCCAATTAATTAATAAGCTTTCCATATTTTTGAAATTTATTCCAAATATAAACAAAATCCAGAGTGCAACAAACCACAAACCTTTAAATCCCAATTCCTTCGAAAAGTTAAACATGTGAGGTTGTTTTACATTCATAAATATCCGGATTCTAAATTAAAAAACACTTGAAGGCAAAAGCACATATTGAAGCTCAAAGTTTTGTTAAACATTATTCGAAAAAAAAAACGGACTTTAACCGCTATCTAGTGCCTTTGGAAAAATTGTTAAAAAACTCAAATCACACCGGTGTGATAATAAGCATGAGGGCAGGGAAAGCGCAATCTCTTATATGATACCGTGGGGTCCTGGAGGAAGAAATGCGTGATCACATATATGGGATCATAATCCTGAACGGGCTAATATATATTTCAAGCAATTTATTACATATTGTTATAAATTAATTCATCGCATTTTATTGTATCATTTATTTTTACACAACAGTAATCTACACTCCAAACATTTGAAAATAAACATTAATTTCAATTTGAAGAAAAAGAAAAAATAGCAAGCAATTTTTTAGGGGCAAAGATTTTATGGTGATGAACATTATTGAAATATCCCGTCAATAATGTAATAACACTAAACAAACAGACAGGGGTTAAAACAAACATTTGTTTGGATTCGAATTGCTAGCGTCACCACGAATATCGGAGCATAATTAATTTTATCCAATAATATAGTACAAATATATTTAACCATATCATATTATCTGATCGTAATTTAATCAAATTTTGCTCATATATTTTATATGTTCTATTTTATTCATTTCGGAAATATTTTAATTGTACATGAGCAAAATTAATTCTTAAGAGAAAAAGAACATTTGTATAAAGCATAAATATTAATAAATGATTGCATTACGAAAAAAATTGCTTTTATTTAAAACAAACTTATTCCAACTTTTAGTGGGAGGGGATAAATTAAGTTTTATTGAAAATTTATGAAAAATATTCAAATAATTCTTTAAACATATTTAAAACTTATTACTTTTCAAAAAAATTAATTTTTTTATATGATTGTAATTAATTAGAATAAAAAAATGTAAGCTATAGGAATTATATCATTCATTGTTTTATTCAACTTAAATAGAATTTCTTTTATACTATACTTTTTTTTTATCTCTGAGGTAACAAAGCCTTAAAAATAGATATCATGTTCTTTTTCAAGAAAACTTTTGAGTTAAGTTTTGGCGTCTATTCTACCATTAAGACATCAAAGATATGTTTTTTATTTTATGCGTGTACTGTTAAAAAAACGACTTAATTAGTTTTTTTTTTTGCCACAATTAAATGCCTGTTGGAACAGATTGAGATTTTTCTTACTATCTTTTATATTTATATTTTTTCCTATCAATTTTAATTCAAAGCATTAAAATTAAAAGAAACTAAACGATAAAAATCAAAAATTCTCTTTAAAATATGAGATATTATTTTATATATTGATGCTTGAAAGATTGATACAGTTTTAAAAGAATGAAATAAAACAATAATTTAACTAATATTCTTTTCATTTGTACTACTTAACACAGATTGTTCAAGTATCTACATGAAAACGCATATGTTAAGGTTAAATAATTTTTTTCGTAATGGGACATATTATACAAATTATCCCGCTAAAACACTTAATTTTAAAATTATTAAAAGAAACAATATAAGAATAATAATTCCTCAGTTTCTTAGAAGTTCGTAACTTAATTATTATATCAAGCGTATAGTGTGCCTTATTTTATATATTTTTTTCATCATTATTTATGCGTAAATCAAATATTAATTTCTAGTACTTAAGCCAATTTGTTGAAAATTTGATGCCAAAAAAGACACACACACATACAATGCAGAGAAAGTATTAAATTATTTTCCAAAATCTTGGAGCATTTTGTATTAAGTTTCCTGTTCTTGGGAATGTTTTGTTCCATTGATTTTATTAAATACATCTTTTCATTTGTACTATTTAACAACAGATTGTTCAAGTATCTACATGAACAACGCATAATGTTAAGGTTAATAATTTTTTTTCGTAATGGGATATATTATACAAATTATCCCGCTAAAACAACTTAATTTTAAAATTATTAAAAGAAACAATATAAGAATAATAATTCCTCAGTTTCTTAGAAGTTCGTAACTTAATTATTATATCAAGCGTATAGTGTGCCTTATTTTATATATTTTTTTCATCATTATTTATGCGTAAATCAAATATTAATTTCTAGTACTTAAGCCAATTTATTTGTTGAAAATTTGATGCCAAAAAAGACACACACACATACAATGCAGAGAAAGTATTAAATTATTTTCCAAAATCTTGGAGCATTTTGTATTAAGTTTCCTGTTCTTGGGAATGTTTTTGTTCCATTGATTTTATTAAATACATGCATTTTTGCAAATATATGTAAATAAATACTATAATTAACTTCATTTTATTGAATACATGTTTCTTTTTTGAAGATACCCTTTAACACAAATTCTTTTAACATGAAAAAAAATCTTTCACTTTCCAGTTTCGTGTTTAATGATTTTTACTGTAAGTTGTTCATATTATTCATAAAGTAATTAACTATTACCATTACAAATAATCAAAAAAGCAGTTAAGCCAAATAACAGAATTTTATTGCAAAAAAAGAGAAACTTAAAATATTTTCTGGAAAAAATGTGTTACCAGTCATTCAGATGTAACGGTTGTTTTAAACTATCATTACCTTAGAATGGCGATAAAACTAGTTAATTTGAGACATAGAAGAGAATTACCATTATTAACTACATATTTCACCAAATTTCATATTATACTTGAATAAATAAATTTTGAAGCTCCATATTTAAGAAGTATTTTCTACTTTAATCCAAAGGGGTCTTAAATTCCCTTGAGACATTAAAACAATGCTCCTTCCCTCCTTTACCAAAATCATTGTTTGACCACTCAAATTTCTCCAAGATCTTCCTAAAAAAAGATCCTGTAAAATATTGATTTTTAGCAGTGATATTTATCGATTATAGAGATCACAGATTGGCGACTGATTCTTTAGTTGCCGCCAACATGAACATTGGAACATTGGTGTTATAATCCGATAAGATCAATTCATTACAAGAACAATGGAAAACAGATTATTGCGTGTTGTCGTATTTGGCTTCATGGTCCCTATAACCGATAAGTACTAAATTAATTTATGAAATTCAGACTTTGGACAGTAATGCAATGGGGCTAATACACTATTCAATTTGAAAGGCTGTTTTTATATTGTGCAAATGCTTTGAATTTTTTTTTACCTATTGCTAATAGTTACATGTAAAAAAGTTGGTATGCATTTTTTATTAAAGCAATACTTATTTTTTTAAAATAACTGAAGCAGAATTTATACATTTTTTAAGGAATTTAATACGCATTCATAAAAAGAAGTATTGTACAAATATCAATCATGTTATCCAAACCCATACCAACTTCTTCTATGCATAGTTTGAGGTACTTGTAAATCAAATTTCATGCGTGTACGTAAATATTTGTAGGATTAGCATTTTAAAATATCTTCACAAACTTGAAGTTTTTTCCTTAAAAAATTAAATACCTAGCTTTTTATGAAATTTTGAGCCCAAAATCTGTTTTGCATAGTATACACACATAGGAGGTAACCAAAAAGTTATTGAAAATCTGTAAATTAAAAGTTTTTGTTCAAATCATACCCTTAAGTGAATTGAGTTCGTGGAGGAGAAAGATATGAGATTCATCTGCTACTGGGGTTGATAATACTTCAAACGATAAAATAAAAAGCTTCTCGATTTTTGAAGACGGCTCTTCATTCCACCAACCCTCACACCAACGCGAGTGGAGTTTTCATACAAACTTAACGCTCTTCAATAAACGATTCATATTATTTTACAGTTCAAACGAAAATCTGGAATTAGTTGCATAAAAACATGAAAGGAAAGAATCGGGGACAATCAAAAAATACAATTTAATACTTTAATGACCATCATTGAAAATTATGTCGAAGGCATTATTAAAATTTTAAGAAAAATCAAAATTTGTAAAAGAAAATAAATTTATCTTTCCCATCATTTAAACCCAGATGTATGCAAAAATCATCAAATCCAATCAGATCATGGGATGATAGGATGTGGCATTATGTTAACCAGATCATCCGTACTCAGCGATACATGAAGCGTCTTAATTATTCCGTTTGTCTCTAGGCCCGGATCCTTCCGACCTTGACGCTTTTTCGGATTGCTCCAGTTTTTCACAAAACTGTTCTCAATCCCGCGTCGCCCTAATGCCTCCGATTTTAATGGACCGTTCCTTTCCCGGCGCCGATCCCTCCTTGTCAAAGAAGAAAAATTTTGACCGTTGCTTTTCAAAATAACCCATTTTTGAGGTGAGATTTTTCTGGCTTCGATTTTTTTTTGAAGGAAGGTAGTTGTGGCGGTATTTCGGTGAAATGTTTTCTGTGTCCATTAATTGAATAAAGAAAATATCCAGCAAACAGAATACTTCAAAAAAAATGGGGGGGGGGGGGTTCTTAATACGTTCTTATAGGATTTTTAAATACTTTGATTAGGGATAAGTTACAATGATAGTTAAGACTGTGTAATCTTGCATTTTTTAGTTTTTTATACGTGTTATATCAAATTCAAAATATCTTTAAAATGACTTCTTTTACTTCTGCAGTAGATTCAACGCTAACCCATGTTATTCATTTTTTTTTTCTGTTTTAAAACTAAGCATTTATTATAAATGCATTACTATAAGTGTATTATTATGTATTTAAAATTCAGCCCCAATATTTATGATGAATAGAAATAACAAATGTATTAAGTGGATTAACATTAACCAATTCAAAAAAACAAATTCAAAAAGGTTTCATAACTCCATTTAACTTATAAATTTTTAATGATTTTTTAAAAAAAACTTTTATTGTTATTTATTTTATTGTTTTTGTTTCAGGAAAATAACTTGCAGAAACTGCTTTCCTTTACTTAAGAAATGTTAAATACATATCTTAAGAAATTTTTAAGGAATCTGCTTGATAAAAATATTTACCTTATGATAAACATTTCCGAGCAAATTTTTTTAGTATAACCTGCATTAATGAAAAATAGGCCAGTTATACAAAATTAACTATTAAGCATTAATAGACTTAAAACTGAGCTTATTACTGTATGCAAAATTCATTTGATGTGTTTGCTTTTACTAAATAGGAGTTAAAGCTATCTAGATTCAGGCGATTACTGACCTTAAAAATTATCCATTCAAATTCTTGATTATAATTCGCAAATATAACTAAATATGTGTGAATTTCATTTTGTTTTTAAATTTCATGTAATAAAAATGAAAAATAAGTTTAAATTCATCACGGAAATAATTATTAATTAGCTTGGAAGTAATTTATTTCTAACGTCTTTATTCTGCTTTCAAAATTTAGTTTCATAAAAGCAGTTATTTATATTTGAATAAATTACTTCATGTAATTAAACACATACACACATTTTATTCTTGATTTATTAATAAAATCGTCAGCTACCTCGGGACACTTACTAATAAATAAAATTGATATTTAAAAACATTTTAAAGTGTATATTTATGTACTTTACTTTCAACAGGTTAGGATTCAAATTTTGTGTAACATAATTCATTAAGAAATGAAAATGTACAGAAGATATTAAAACTAATTGTGTTAGTAAAATTTTATAATATTTATTTTATAAGTATCACATATATCCCTTTACAATTATACTATACAACCTTCTGAATAGTATAATTATAAGTTTTAATTAATTTCATTTTACAAATGTTATATTTCCCTTATTTATTCCAAATAATTCTTCCTATATATATAATCTTTGCACATAAAATGGTAGGAAAAAAATCAAATCATTTTGAATTGTTTACAAGAAAATAAAATAGATATATATTCCTTATCAAAATTATAGTAATAATGTATTCCTTGTAAGATGCACTGTTTTCCCAACTCTAAAATCAAACCAATTATACCTCAATTTTCTATATTCATACCACTGGTGTAATAAGAGAAAATCAACCAAATTCAGGTTAATGACTTGAATTAATAGATCTATGTGATGTATACTTTATGTTTCTCTTTAAATTTCGAATGAAAAAAGCTTTTTTAATGGAATTAAATAGTTATATACATATATATAATTAGTACAGTTACTATTATTTTTTTAAATAAGGTTTTTCATTCCCATGAAAGTCATAAATGATTATCTAATACGGAATTATATTAAAAAATAAATTTAATAAGAAAATAGAATTTAGAGATAAATTTCTTTGAAAATAAAAATTGATTTATTGAACTAATTAGTATTAAATGTATTATTTCTGTTGTACCATATGTAGAATTAGGAAAAGTTTTTAAAAAATTTCACAGATTCTTCATAGTACAGTAAAAAATCGGAATTTTATCCTAATATTTCATATGAAATTCCTTTGAAGAGAACTTTTATTATTGAAGAATATTAAAACTTAAAATATCATTTTACCTATGGATTACATGTATTTATAAATCTTTGTAAAGTTATATTGAAATCATGTTCTTAATCTGTTGAAATTTCCTAGTATAAATTTTAATTTTCAGTGATTAACAAAATTCTTCTAAGTCAATAGAGAATGATAATTTTTGAGTTTTACTTTCATTTTTTCCGGAGATTGTAATTCCACTTAATCAAACATTATACATATGTGTATCCTCTTTCTCTTTTTCATATTAAAATAAATTTAGATTGAAACATTTATAATGAACTAATTTATTTTCAGATCAAGTTATTCTTTAAAAGAATACGTTAAAGAACACGGAGATGTGTACGCCAATTGAAATTTAGAAAACGTTTTTTTTAATAATATTTATATAAAGAATTACATATACTCTACTTAAATTTAGGCACTAAATATTAAATTTCTTTAAAAAAATTCGATTTATATTTTACTCTAAATTTATTTTATTTAACTCTGAAAATATTATTATATAAAATTTCAAAAGTAAGGAATTAAACTTAAAATGAAGCAAAATAAACGCATTAATCATTTTATTTTTAATGTCAGAACAAAATTCGAAGTGATTTCCTTTATAAAACAGATGGAAAATAAATTTTTTTAAAAATATTTAATAACCAATTTTATGCAAAATATTTGAAAGAATGTGTTTACTTTAAAAAAACATATAATACGATACAAAAGTATACCAATTTATCTCTAATATTTTCTTAACTATATTGAAAATATACATTAAGAAGAAAAAATTAAAAAATTCATTCTATATTAGGAATACAAAATCAAATATTGGTATGATAATCAAAACATTCAATATTTGAATCTAAAACTTTTTGAATAATAATTAAATATATCAAACACAAATGCTTTAAAATATATTTTAAAACTTCAGTATAAAATATATCACAATAGTACCTTGAAGTATCAAATATCTGTTCTAAACTATTTCTATAGATTTTAGAATAAAGTTAATAATTCTAGATTCTTAAAAAGTAAAATATCCAAAACTCTATCTACAAATTTTAAAAAGATACAATCCTCATCCAAAAAAAGATTAAATTTTCTTTACACAACTCAGGGTGATTTAAACACTAAATACTCATCAATCACTTCTTGTTATTATCAGTAAAACCAATCAAATGTGTTAACAAGAGCAGGAGATTAAGAGGAGAAATAAAAGAACAAAAGATCGAATATTAGATACAATGTAATGTGTTATGATAAGACTCACCCTTGTGCAGCTGTCAAAGGAGTGTTTTCTCGTGAAGAAAATTAAATTGAGTGTATGTGTTCCAGTGGGCGCGTGCCTTTTAAGATGGGATTTTTTTTCCACGCTTCGGTCACGTGGTGTTCGTACGTCAGCCCAGAGGGAACGACTCTGTTTATCTTTTTGTCCGCGGGGTGCGATCCAATAAGGGCCCACTACGCTTCGCCGCCCTCGATCCCTCAAGTTCACTGTCACATGCTCGCCAATCTTGGCGATCACTGTGCTAAGTAAGGTTTCTTATACTGGTTAACATGTTATAGGTTTAACTTTTTTTAAGGGTGGGTTTTGTTTAAAAAAAATCTTTTTAATTTTTAAATGAAAACACTTAACTATGAAGTTTTGACTTTCTCGATAATTTCTAAAACTTACTTTTTTTAAAACAAAAAATTAAACTTAAAATACTTTTTACTCATATATTTTATTTCTTGATTCACATTCACATTTTTCAATTTCTTTATTTTATGCCTAAATATGAGAATTCAACTTATGAATTAAAACATTAATTTAAATTTTATGCTACAAGGAAGAATTGAAAATGGCATAGAAAAAGCGGGGGGAAAATTCAGTAATTCAAAAATTAACCCATATTAAAAATTAAGGCTACATGGACGTTTGAACTAAAATTAGAAACTACAGGATACCTTAATTTCATGTTAAAGGCCTGCGAATAAGAATTAAATTTAAGTGAATTTAAATTAAGTGCTATAAGCAATTATTATATATAAGATAATACAGAATTTTATACATAATAAGAATAATACAGAATTTTTTGAGCTAATATAGGCTTAGATATGAAAGAATTAATTTGTTCAAATGAACATTTACTCTGATTCATATAAGATAAATTTAGAAAAGAGAGCGCAGCAAATCATATATATTTAAAATATCAAATATAAATTGCGATTGTTACACAGAATTTCAGCAACAACGTAAAACTTAAAAAATCTCGCATAAAAATATTCTGTAAGTAAATCCTTTAGTGAACGGTACTAATTTTGGAAACACCCGGGTGCGTTCATACAGAGTAGGCAACTGTTAAATACATTTTTTAAAAAAATTGAACGTTGTATTTGGTTTTGCCTAAAATGTTAATTTTTCTATTCATATATATGGCCGTGTTTATCACATAATGAAAAACTTTTCATTGCCAGATAAGCCCAATATTATATTTAACAACTGCAAAAAAATGTAAAAAAGGAGAAGTATAGATTCTTTGATACAAACAATAAATTTATTGATTATTTGAATTTTGGGATTTACTTGCATTTATTTTAAATTTTATCTTTTTTTAAAAAATTGTATGAAGGTTGCCATTTAATTACTTTTAAATTAGCTTTAATTTAACATTATTGTTTTCAATTTTCCATTGTATGTTTGTGAAATCTTAGAAGAATTTGTGAGCCTTTTATAGGCGCAACATCGTCCTAAGTTTTTGTAACCCGTTAATCTACACTTCAAATAAATAATTATTAGTTATAGCTTGTCGATTAAGGTATCCGACTACTTTTGGAATTGCTACTTTGCTAAAGTCTATAAATGGATAATTTTTATGATATTTGGTGCCCCTTAGATTATAATACATGTATATGTTGTTTTAAGAATATTATTAAGTAAAAAATTATTTAAATGCAATATTTTGGGGGGGAATGAGCATAGAATTACCTATCTTAAAATCATTCTTTTTTGATGGAAAATGCTTCTTTAATCATAGTATTTTACCTATATAGAGCTCAGACCTCTGCTTAGAGTCCGAACTAGGATTTTTGAAGTATATAACTTAGGAGTGGATTTATTCATATTTTAATACGACAGAGTTGAGAAATTTTGAGAAAAAAACCCATAACTATTTTAATTGAAGTAACTCTGAATATATAAAGTGAATTTTTCAAAAATCCTAGTTCAGGCTCTCTGGAGAAAGCTGTGCTTTATATAAATAAAATATTATTATTACTGAAGTATTTTTCATCAAAGAAGAATATTTTAAAAATAGGTAATTCTAGGTTCATTTTTTGTCAAAATATTGCATTTAAATATTTTTAAATTCTAATAATATACTTTAAATATTTTAATACGTGTATCCTATACCAAGTGACACTAAATATCTTGAAAATAATCCATTTATACGCGTTTTTTAAGTCACGGTTCCGAACGTAGTCGGATATTTTAATTTAAATTAGAGAAAAAATGAAATGCATCGAAAATATAAATAAATTACATGAATAAACATTTCAGAAAACTTTTTTGTAGTCGGTCAAATTTATACAGTTATTAATGGGTTAATTTATTATAAACTGACTTTTTAACGTAACATTGAATAACTGAAAGGAGTTTCAAAAGAAATCAAGACTTAATTAAAATGTTATATATATATATATATATATATATATATATATATTATATATATATATATATATCTTGCAGTTTATTTTTCACAATTCATGAAAAACTAAAATGTTTCAATTTAATTTAATCAGGTCTGAGTAGAAATTATTTATCGGTTCTTTATACCATTAAAATCAATCTACATATACAATAAAAAAATAACTGTGTATCATTACTCTCCATAAATAACCCTTATTAAATTCAACAGAATATTAATTTTTATAAAAAGAAAACTAAAGAGAAAAAGATTGGTTATGCTAAAATTCTAATTCAAGGTGAAAAATTAAATATTTGCATCAACACTAGACTAAAAGTAGGAAATTTAATTCAGATATGGAGTTGAGTGATGAAATTTACAAATCATCACTGAACTCAAAATTTCATTTCAACTATTCAATTCGATTTCTGAAAAAATCTAAAAGCTGTGGTATTTTGAATTATGGATCCGAATTTTACAAACCCCTTTTTATCATTTGATATTTTCAAGATTCATGTTTTTAATATTTATTTAGGTCTCGAAATTATTTTTTGAAGAATTAACTGTAAAATATTTTTAAACTCAGCATATCACACACCATTAAAGACACATATCTCTAACAATGTTATTGCTTTTTCTACAGTACTATGCAAACGTTGTTATGAAGTACAGTAGAACGTCGTTTATCCGAACGTTTATTATCCGGAGCGTCAAATATCCGAACCAAAGTCCGGATACGTTTTCAAACAGTGCAATGCTCAACATTTGTTTCTTGTGAGGCCAAAAGTGACGGAAAAACCCAAGGTGAGGGATATTTGGAGAATTTCAGTTGTGTGATTTGGTAAACATCTGCGCGGAATATTAGGTCAGTTTGTTTCCTAGTGACGGGGTGTATACGTGCGCTTTTGATGAATATGTTGATGTAGAAACCTGGATGGCATGCAATGCAGAAGACTGTGGATTTCAAATGCTAAATAATGACGAGATAGGGACTTTCGTGCAAGAAGAATCCGACCCTGTCGACGATGAAACGGATGAAGACGAGGACAACAATAACGTAAGTAGCAAGGCTTCATCAAATGCTGACGTGTTTCCTGCTTTAGAGACAGCTATGAACTGGTACAAACAACAATCAGAGTTCTGTCCTACTCAACTACTCTTGCTCAAGAGAATCAGAGGCCTTGCAGCGAAGAAACGAAGGTGTACAATGGTACAGCGAAGAATAAGTGATTATTTTCCAAAATCAAGGTAAAATTGCGACATTTTGCACCTATTTGACTTTTTTTTTCATGCACGTTTCCCGCATGTGATGATTTTCAATGTTTGTATAGTGTCCAGTATCATATACTGCAGGGATCGCATTCTATTTCCGGTTACCCGAACAATCGCGTATCCGGACGGTGTCCAGTCCCAAGTGATTCGGATAAACGACGTTCTACTGTACGTGCAATTGGTTCAAAATAGTTCATAAGGCAATTTAGTTTTGATTTTGTATGCATCCTATGTGTGGTAAATGCATATTGTATGAGTATTTTTTTCTTAATATATTTTGAGTAATGTCTACTTAACCGTTTGCTTAGATTTCTACGGCAAATCATCGTGAATTTTTTCCCTTTGACAATAATGGCCGCGATAGTCTTGTGGAATGAACACGAACTCGAGACCAGCGTGTCATTAGTTCGAACTCTAGTGTCACTGAACACCTACCGTGCAACGAGGCTAGTACACGTTAAACTTGTCAAGGCTCAAAGTTCTCACGTTGGCGTGGTGTGGTAGTGTAGAGAGGGATGTTCTGAGTCACATGTCACCCTCGACACTTGGCCGAGGTTCAAAATTACGAATTCCATCGCCTATAGCTCTCATGTTGCTTTATAGTGTAACGTCATAAGCATCCTACCATTGATATGAATTTTTATTAAAAAAAATAATAATTTAAATTTTTCTAATACGAATTGCAGATATTCTATGAAAGAGAGGATTCCATACTATACAATGAAACCATACAATAAAAATATCTTCGTATAATAAAATGGAAAACTGATTTCTAAAATATGAAGCTTTCGAAATACTAACCAATAATATTAAGATTTAAATTTGGAATATTTTGCTGTAAATGTGGCACTGATTTAATCTAAATTATGTAATATAAAAATTAGAACTTAAATATTTAAAACTAATACAATTTTTTATTCAAAAATTTAACCAATTAAACTCGACTTTTTTTTATAAATTTTTATTCTGTTTCCGCATTGAAGTGATTTTTTAACTTATTGTAGATAGCTTATTATTTCTAGTATGTGTAGGATTAGAAATCGAAAAAAAAAGATTTATGGCACGAAAAAGAACTGTGAAGTGATACCTTTGTATCTTCAAATTATTAAAGTTGTACAATCAATTCACTACAATGAATTCAACTAAATCGCATGAGTTATTTCGCTCTAGAGTTATAGAAAATAAAAGGTTGGAGTCCTTGAACTCATCGCAAAAAATAATTTGTCACGCGCACATTCGAACCTTTATTGTTTTTTTAGTTTCCCATTCTACTTTTTTCAGTGTATTTATTTTGAAGAAATAAGTGATTTTTATGGGTTTCCACGCCATAAATTTATAACTGTTATAATGTGACAATTTCTTTTCAAATGTAATTTGTTTTCCCTTTCGGAATGTTTGAAAATAATAAAAATGATATATTTTGAGTTATTTTTTTATTTGGTCTTTTGGTTTTCTTGAAATTTTTTTATTGCTTAGAACAGTGATTTTCAACCACTGTGCCACGGCACTCTTGTGTGTTGTCAATTTTTTTTAAAAAAAAAACTATTAATTATACTCTGGGAAAAATTATAAAAAATCCGGAACCGAATCATTTGGTCGTTTTGTAGAAACGAACTATTCATAAAATTGTTATTGGCCATTTGAGAGAGGCGAGAGAGGGAGAGGGTGTTTTTTATTCATTACTTCCCAAATTAAGGTATAAAAAATTGGATTGGGTTCGTAATCCATTTGTCATAACGGATACATCTGTATATGAATTAACTTTGAATAAAGAGGAAGAGCTAATTTTACTTTGTAATAATCGAGATTTAATTTCAAAACATTCGGAAGAGTCATTTAATTCATTTTGGATTGAAAAAAGAGGCTATTATCCTGTAATAGCCAAAAAAAAGCTTTAAAAATATTGTTACAATTTTCTACATCTATTTGCGTGAATTCGGATTTTTAGCCTTAACCAATATAAAAATGAAAAAGCGATCAAAACTTTTAAATGTAGATGACGAAATGAGTGTGGTATTTTCATTTTTACAACTCAATATAAACTAAATGATCAAAAATCATCAAGCTCAAATTTGGAATTTAAATGTGTATTCTATTAATTAGTTTGTAATTAATTACTCAACAAATATTTTGTTGTTTTGTTGTACATATTTTATTTAACATTGAAATCTTTATAAACTATTTCATACAGTATATTATATATAAGTAAAATTCATTTAAATTTATATTGTTGTTAATTGCCACCAAATTCTAAAATTGTTAAAAGTGTATTGAAAAAAAATGAGAATCACTGGTTTAGGAGATGTTAAAATAATTAGCAGTTAAGTACATTTTTTACAGTTCTGCAGCAAAATGTTTCTTGAAGATTTTACGTTACAGTTTCTATGTTTTGCAATTTTACTACTTTTACAAATAGCTTACTGTTTTCTGTAAATATTTTATACAAATATATACTATTTTTAACATACGTAATTGTAACAGTAATTTATAAATCTGTTGACACTCTCAACGTGTTCTTAGAATTAATTTAAAGTAGAACACTAAAATATACAATCTTTTAATTGAGAATTATTCTAAAAACAAAATTTTTACCTAAGTTAATTACTCAATAATGAAAGAAATTACTTCTTATCATTAAAAAAAATAATTTTTTTAATAAGTGCAAAATGATGAATTTGAGCTCTTATAGCATGCTTGCATTTAAGCATAAAATACGTTTTACTAAATTTTATTAATTGAAAATCGCATGATGCATTCCAAAATATAGGTTCATAATTTCATTAAATATACTAAAAGATTACAAGATTAAGTTTTCAAAAAACTTTTTTAAAGAATTCAGTATAAAGTTTCACTGAGGTAGTATTTTTCTAAAAATTTCTTGTAAAGATACTAAAACATTGTAAAAATTGAGTTATGAATAAAATTAAAATATGAAACAATTTTAAAATATCAAAATTAGACAACCTGCTGCATATTATGCTAAGAATAGTATTTTGAATTTAATCACCAAGATTACTTTTAAGTAGATAATTTATTTCTCTACGTTTTGAGAAAGGATGTGCTTCGAAGGAAAATGTAAGAACTTACCACCCAGAAATTACTTTAATTTTTGAAATTTTATTTTTATTTATTTATTTATTAAAATTTTCATGAAAATTTCAAAGGTGGGTGATGATTATTTTATTTTTATAAATTAACCTATATTATATATGCAAAGTATCTAAATTCGCATACAATTTTATCACAAAACTAATCTTTTATTAAACATATTACGAAGTAGGAAATTAATAAATTAAATTTTAAGTATCTCGAAAACGTTAAAAAGTTTTTTAACATATTTTTACCTAAATATGAAAAACACTTACTCGTATATATAAGTGTTACATACACATACACATACACAAAAATACATACGCGCATATTTCAGTGTTTCTTATATCTTTTCTAGTGTTTATAAATAAATGAGAAAAA
This sequence comes from Trichonephila clavata, assembly GCA_019973975.1. Taxonomy (NCBI): domain Eukaryota; kingdom Metazoa; phylum Arthropoda; class Arachnida; order Araneae; family Nephilidae; genus Trichonephila; species Trichonephila clavata. The sequence continues at coordinate 28,540 of BMAO01006283.1, read as the reverse complement.
AAGGTATAATAATTATTTTTCAGACTAAGTTTTATTACAGTTTATTGAAAAAATGAATAAAATCCCTTTATGAAATTATATAACAGTAAATGGTTTAGTATCGCAAACTTCTGTTTAAAGATAAAAGGAATATGTATAAACCTCAAATACTAATTCCTAAGTAATATTATCATTGCCCTTTCAGCAAATGAACTTTCAATTAAATAAAACGTATTTATTTGTGGCAAAAAATAAGTTTTTTTAATTGTTGAATATTTGTTAAAATAGCATTAAATTTATTGGAAACATCTTGTGTGTGCAAAATTGGAAAAATACCAAACAATTTTTTTTCTTGGAACAACAAACGACATTTTACATTATAATCCAAGAAAATCATGATTTGTTATATCTTTCAGGAACAAAAACCTATTTTTTTTTCATTTAATCACTGAACGCATTCGTTCTCTTTTTATAATCAAAATCAACACCAAGAAAATCAAATAAATTCCATATCTGATCATGTAATGCCTCTTTATGTCTCAATTAATCAGTGTTGGAATCGAAAGAAAAGCCGGATTTTCTTGAGAAATGGGCCAGTATGTATCATTAGGCAACGAGGCGAAATGAACCAACCCTCCCCTCATACTTCTGATGCATCTTCCATAAAACGTTCGAGAAAAACGGAAAGCACAACTCATCTTTCGGCAATTTTCTCTACAAAAAGTTCCTAGCGTTTTCGATTGCCCCGAGGAATACAAGTCCTCTTTTTTTTCCCTGGCTTAATCGCATCGGATTCTACTCATCCAAACATCCTACTTCGGGTTTAGTTGTTTGATCCTTCTTGTATTCGTTATTACGTAAATAAATGAAGGATACTGGGAATTCCGTTTAGTCCAAATGCATAATCTGTTCAATAAGAACATGACGGATCGAAATTCCCCCATCTGTTACAAAATATATTTTTTTTCTTTTTACAAAATGGTCCGGAGATTAATACAAATGTTACAATATTGTCTTAAGAATCGTTTCAAGAACTTATTCGGTGTAACGCAACGGGAAGCAAATGTAGTCTTTGGGCAAAAGCTATGTTTAGTAATGGATAAAATATGTATGTATGGTGGTAGAGATGTTGTATCGTATTTAAGGAAAAAATACCCACTTTGTTATGCGTAATTATGTTTGAAATTCGTTCTTTGATATGGATAATCATGTTACATCTTATTATTTGAACTTAGAGAAGATTTTAAAGAATTAAAGCTTTATAATATAGTAGTGGTTCCAAACAAAATGGCGAAAGGTATAAGCAAACAGTTTCTGTACTTTATTCTTAACTGCATAAATTTTTTATAATGCTTGCTTGTTGATCAGTACTACTCATTTTCTATTTTGAGGAACCATTTTAAGGTATCCAACTACCCTAAAAATGTGAATTTTTAAAAAAATTGACAATGTTTTTTATGATTTAATTTTACAGGCTCACATTATTAGCTTTATAAAAATACCAAGTTTATTATTTTCCGTTCACAAGAACAAAAACTACAAGTGTTTTAGTTAAAGCAGATGCCATTACTTAAGCAAGATGTCATACTTTAAAATTTATGGCTCAAGTGATCAAATTTTAAAAGCAATAAAATTCTATAAGAATATATATGTGTTAAAAATATGTACATTTAATCAGCATGTTGAAGTTGATACCTTTAATTATCGCCAACTTGGCGAATTATTGTCGTCATATTGGATTAAAGTCCATTACGGGAAAACGATCTATCGATGAATTTTGAATCACCCCTTTCCGCTACTAAACGTCTGGACTAAACTAGAATTGTATTTTTTAAATATGTGAAACACATATGTACTGAAGATAAATGCATTTTTAAAAGACTTTTTTTAACCCTATTTTTACAAACAATAGGAAAATTTGTGTAAATACACGACTCAGTAATTTCCTCTTTGTAAAGCTTAAGGTATCTGACTACCCTAAAATTGTGAATTTTTCCAAAAACTGACATTTTTTTATCATTTATTTTAAAGGCAATCTTATTAGCTTTATAAAAATACTAAGTTCATAATTTTTCGTTCTCTAGAACAAAAACTACAAGTATTTTAGTAAAAGCAGATGTCATTATTTTAAGCAAGATATATATATATATATATATATATATATATATGATATGTCATACTTTAAAACGCGTTTTACACGAAATATGTTTTTTTTTAAAACTCAAACGAGGGCAAAGATAGCTCAAAAAGTTTTGAAAATAATTAACTGAAATTTTTTGTGTATGTTCTGTATAATAGTAGAAGTGTTTTAACCTTCGGATTTATCAATTTACTACTTTATTACAAAATTTACAGTCCCTTATGTGAATATAATCACTGTTTTTTTAAGCAATTTCATATAATAACTAAGATAAAGTGCTCTAGTTTTTGTAAAAATTAAAATATCTCTTTTTCCTGAAGGTCATTTTAAAAATGAATAACATAGCGAAAGATCAAAATTAAAAAATTGAAAATCTGTTCATAAACTTTTGGTACAGAATGGACCGCGTTTATATTATTTTTAGTCAATGTTTAGCCATTTTTTTCCCATTTTAGTAAGAATCATTTATTTTTCTCTTCCTAATTTTAGCATATTTTTCTTAAAATGTACTAATCAAATCTAAAAACTACAACAAAAATCCCCATATCTCCATTTTTTTTAAAAAAAAGTGGTCACAAGTAGTGGTATACCTTAACATAATGTTAGAATACAAGGAATTTCATTATGCAATAGTCAAATATGTTCAGGTGACACCGTGTTATTGCTGAAGCCGTTGGAGGGTTTTCAAAATGTAATTTTTTTACAAAAATATTGTGGATAGATTTTAGGGTGGGATATCCGTTGTTTTAAAATAAATTTCTTTTTAAGCAATAAAATTTTATTTACAGATTCTATAGAATTATATATATATTATCGATCATGCAGCATTTTTGTTTTGTTTTGCTTTTCATCTTTCAAATAAATGTGAAGAACTGTAAAAGGAGAACTACAATACCCGTGAAAAAATATTCTAATATTCGATACAACTTAATGCATTTTAATTTATTACTCCGAATTGATTAATAATTAATTTATATCCTATCCTCATTTAAAACAGATGTATATTAGAAATAGCTATATTATCCTTACTCATTTGTAGGTTAAAAACATCATTTCAAATTATAAGACAAAGTTATGTGTGCTGTTTTTTGTTCTTTCTTCAATTTATATAGTTAAATTAAATGCAAACTTTGTTGGCATGAGATTTAATTTTTTCTTACATATTTTACCTCAAAAAAATATAGCTATATACTACTGCTTTTTTAAATAAAACCAATTACATACAACTATGCAAGAAAGGAAAATTAATTTATACTTTCGTTCTTTTAAAAGATTAAAAAAATAAATATTTTACCTAACAGATACTAAAACACGTATTTAGCTGTTTAATTTAAACTGAAAATCTATTCAATGAAACTAACGAAAAAGATAATGTGAGTTAAGCTAGACAACATTTAAAACATTTGGATGTTGTTTATTAAAATACACAACAAAAAATAAAAATTTGCCAAAATTCTTTGGAAATTTTTTTTAGAAATCTTTATGAAGTTAATTAAAATAAAATAAGATAAATAATTAAGTATTAATAATAAATATCACGAATTAATAATAAGAAATAATAAAAATTAATAGTAATAAAAAAGAGTTAATATTAATAATAAAAAAGACATATTTTTATAAAAAGTGAATAACAAATTACTGTTAAAAAAATATTAGTACATTGACCCATGGTTAAAACTAATATATTTATTTCTATTTTCTTAAGTTAAAAAAATATAAATAATAAAAGATTTAAAAATTATTCCCTTTGTAGGAATTTTGCAAACATATTATATTTATATCCCTTTCTTAACAAATTCTGAAATCTCTCAGTTTTAAGATAAACTACCGAAAATTTTAATTTCTTTTTTCTTTACGTGAACTAAAACTCTCATAAAATATTTATAGAAGAATGTGGGAATCTAACTTTTTGTAAAATCTCTTTTCTAACATTAATTTTAAGAAATATTTTTAAAAAAATCATTTGTTTTAAAGTGATAAATTATAACAGAAAATGTTTCTTTTTTAAATTTTTAAACACCTACTCAATAATTACGATAATTCCATGTAGTACATAGAAATTTTGAAATAAAATTTTCTTTTGAGTTATAGAATATTAATAGAATATATATATTTATATCCCTTCATTTACATTCTGTACTAAAAAAGAAAAAAAACTAAAGTATTTACCTAAATGAAAAATATGCGATACTAGATACAAAACTTGAAATTACATATATATAAATGAGTCAGTAAGTATAAATAAATATTGTGCTTTTTTACAAAAGAATTCAGGTACAGAAAATATTAATCCTTACTGATGCATCTAGGGCAATATATAATAAGTTTTTGTATGCTCACTGAATTTTTATAATTAAATACAGTAATACTCCGAAAGCACATGATAGGTGGCTCTTATTGACAACCACGTAAGTCGAGGCATAACTTGACTAACTATACGCCCTCCGGTCGCTTTCTTATTCACGCTTCTACATCCCCTTTCAACCATTTTTCGGCTAATGTGAAAGAATAGGGTCAAATCCGAAATCCTTTTTCATATAAAAGTACTCAAACATTGATCTTATATTCTGGCTTCACTATCCTGTAGAGAATGACTTATTTTATCATACTACTCCTTTTTATACGAGTTAACACATTTTTTCTTTTATAAAATGTGTTTCGCATTTTTTTTCCTATCTCAAAATGCTAAATGAGCTATCCTTTTCCATGTTTAAAGAAAAAAAAACTAATTATTTAAGAAATATTTTGAAATTTAAAGCACTATATTATAAACAAATGCATGAGTTACGTCACAAATATTTATAAAAATTGAGGCATTTTTTCTGTTTAAAAATGTGCTCCGTGTTAAGTTCACGCTCTCGTGCATATGGCGAAAACCACCTGAAATATTTCTAATTTGCATAAATCCCGTCTTCTTCAAAGAGAAAGTTTTTCAACTGAAATCACAGTTAAAAAAGATTAATTTTACCCAAGAGAATTATTAGTAGAATCGCGGATAGACCCTTTACAAAACGATGGTTGGGAGTTTGACAGAAAGCCTCAGTTTAATTGAAAAAGGGTTGCAAATTTTAGAAAATACAGATTCCAACTAAGAGAGTATTTTTTCAACAATACAAGGAATAAAAATATTATTAGCCCGTTACTTGGAATTTTGCTGGAGAAAAAAAAAGCCACGCGATAGAAGTGAAACTTCTTTGGCGACGTTGACCGTAGATACAGGAATAGATCTAATTATATTAAACTGCTGGGAGAACTTACTTTAATCACATAAAATTTGAGCTTCATTCATTGTATGAAAATAATATTTTTATTCAATTTTCTGGCATTTCATCATTTTCCAAGAAGGACACAATAGGTGTGTTGTAACTGAAGTAGGATACAAAAATCCTCGATTGCAGTCAATCAAGAAAACGGGAGAAACTGCATCAATCGTGGTTCTTTATATTGTTGCTCCTTCTATAGAATCAGTATTCATTGCCAAATTTAGGGTCCGTTTCAAGAATTCAATGAGTGGCTTTGCTTTTTCTGAAGCAAAATTAACATTAAAGTCTCTAGTTAAGATAATCGGCTTTTAATCATCATCGGATCCAACGATTGCAGCAGCCTCTGGTGTGTACAGCACTAAAAATTTATGGATGAATATGATAACAGCTGCGAACAGGACTACTTGGTGATGTATAGGCATTCGACTGAACTTGCTTCTAGTTTTCCTCTTTTTTTCTAGGCATTCTGACTATAATTAATTTTAATTCAACGGAAATAAATATTAAAAATGTAAACTTAATACATCACTCACAGAAGTCACTATGTTTGCTTACAAGACGCTATCCGTAGTGATTCTGGCGCGAATGTTAGTGATGAATTTTAGGCGCGTTTATTCGTTGAAAACGGCACGTTTATTTTATAAAAACTCCGAAAATACGCCACGCTAGTTCGTTACGAGTAGCAAGGGTGTCCACTTAATATCTCCAATACCTAAGCGCCCTTTAGTCCAAACATCAAGATACCCCACTCCACACTCCCTTACCAATCGTCCAACTTTTTTACGGATATGACGCAAGTCATGTGGTGTCTCCCCCGCTCTCGTTTCCTCCCACTCGCTATCTCCTCAACATGGCGACGATTTGGGGGAATGGCGGGGGAAATCGCTACTTCCGTTCGTTTTTTCCCTGTTACGCAAAACTGGCGCATTTCCTATTCACTCTCGCGCCTAAAGAGTTTCACTTCAAAAATGACTTCGAACCGGCAGACAACTTGTCAGATTTTATGAAACCTTCTACACCCAAATAACTTCGGTTTACTATTTGTGTTTGTGTTATCTAAGATTTTACTAAACATTTTTTTTTACCTAAATTATTATTTTCTTTTGTCTCCGGTCCCAACTAAAAATAATTTATATGCATTTATATGTGAAATCTTTCCCCGATTTTCGAGAATTTGTCTTAGGCAGTTATCACTATAAGTCCCACCTATCGCGTAAATTCGGGTATCACTATAATGAGCATTTTTGCAAAATTAAACTCGACTAATATTCAAAGTTGTGTCATGTTTTGATAATGAGTCAGAAATACAAGGCATTTCGCCGATAATCTCATTTACTGTTCTGCGATAATGTAAAGATAATTGGAAACTAACAATTTTCACTTAATTCACTGTCAGATATACATGAAAATGAAATGGGTTCCATATTAAAAAAAATCTCATATTTCTTCATCAAGGAGATTTTTGTGTGAGACCATTCTAAATTTAATTATGATCATATTTTATTATATTGTGATAATTATAAGTACGTGACTTTAATTTATAACAGTCCAATATTAATCCACAATTTAATCACACCAGGGGTTAGTCGTAATTTGGTTTCCTTTTGCTTTTATCAAGAAATTATGATGATAATCATTGTAGTTATCTGTAACTATGAGAGGGGGGGGGGAGGATTCAAATATGTTTTGTGTAAGATGTAACATAATTTGAATTAATGTAAGCATTCATATTCAGCTTTCGTCTGGCGCAGGGGACAGCAATCTTTTAGCTGTGGCGTGCCAAACCAATCAACCTATATTATTTAGTGTGCCACATAGCAGGAAATTTTTGAAAAAATTTGACTCCCGTGAAAGTGCAGGTAGAATTAAAGAATAGAGGTCAATAATTCAGCTCTTTACACTTTTATTTTTTATTAATTTTGCATCATTTAAAGATATTTCTTAACATAAAAATAAACAGCATAAAATATAACTATTTCTGTAACAAAAAAAAGTTGGAATTGTACATATATTATGCATTTTTAAGCATATTTATTTAAATAAGAAATAGATAACATAATATATGTATATATATATATTTCCCTTCATTACAGAAAAATAAAAAGATAAATAAAAATTTAATGAGAACCTAGTTCTTGCAATGCTCTATTTTCATATCGCAAAATCTGGGGTATAATGTGTGACTTTCAATTTGGCACGATTCTGAGCATTCAGTTGTTAAACAATTTATTTCCGTACTCGAAATATTTTTCATGAGGAAAGACTTTTTTTTTACTTATATATGTAGAACCAAAAGCGGAAAGCAGAGTACATGCAATTTTCTCTCTTTATCTCAATTAAATCTCACCAGGAATGACATTCAATAATTTACAAAATAGGTGTATATTTATCTTTAGAGTCATCTTTCAGATTTTTTTCGTAGCTCCTTAAATGCCCACAATTCTGAAGATGTTTGTGAAATGAGATCCATTATAAGTTTACTAACTTCCATCCACTTAAGATATTGACAAATTTGTAGAGTAGTGCAGAATGCGACTGAGAGTTTTACAGCGTGCCACGTATGACATACGTTCTATAGTTTACCGACCCCTGGTCTACTGGTTGCGATAGCCTAGTAGTCAAGGTTATGGATTCGTTCCTGATCTACCATGACCTTGAACTCCAGTGCCACTGAAGACCCCTACCGTGTAGAGAGGCTGATGCACACTAAATCTGTCAGGTTCAAAATCCTTCTGTTGGCATGTAATGGAATTTCAGAGAGGGTAGAGCCAGCTGAAGTGACATCCTCGACACTTGACCGAGGTTCAAAATTACGAGGTTTTTTGCGAATAGCCCTCGTGTTGCTTTATGGTTCTACCTAAAAAAGTAATCACTCATTTTTGATCAGCTCTCGTCTATATATTTCTTTTCAGTTATGAATGTATTACATTTGATTTTTTTTCCAAAAATAAAGTGAAGAAATTCTTTTTAAAAATTTCCCCGTAGAATTTTTATCAAATAATTTTCTTTAAAATGGTTCCATAGACAGAGCTATTTTTTCAGTTGCTTTTTTTGGAATTAAAACGATGAGAAGAATTTTATTTCGAAATTGAAATAACCACATACAACGAAAGATTCATATGTTTCAATTATAAAATTCAAAAATAAATCTTACAAAAGCAGAATGAAAAAAAATAGCATAAATTGAATAACAACTCAAATAATTTCGAATTCTATTTATGACTCTAAATAAGATTCTCTGATTAATCGAACTTGACATTACAGCTTATCGGAATTAAAATATTCCACACGTAGAAACAATTACTAATACTAATTCCCGAGAACGGCAAAAGACGCAAGGGATTGAAAACTCGAAAAAACCTCGTCTGATGAACCTTCAAGGTAGTTCAACCCACCGAACACATGCGCGGGGAAGAAAAATTCTTCTATATTTAGAAAACAATTTGCCATCTCTCATTTAATATCTTTTTACCATTGTGCGAGGTTCAAGTAGAAAGTGCCAAAACTGGATTGGGATATGCAACACTTCACTTTGCTTCTCGAGAAAGTGGTTCTTTTGATTGTTCATCTTTTTTCTTCATTTTTCTTCGATCGCAATTGTTTTAAATGGAAACTTTTCCCTCTATTTGGGTTAGGATCCGTTAATATTTCCCATGAAGGCTTTTTGTTATAATTATCTGTGGAAAGAGACTACATTGTGATGTTAATGGGTAGGTATTGTGGAGCACGAATACTTAATGATTAAAAGCTGTAATTATAGTGTCTATGCGACAGGCTTGTTTCAAAGTAGGTGAATACGGTGGTTCAGGTTCCTTTTGGAGGTTGATATTCTCTGAGATATGGATTTGTTTTATTTGTTGCCTCGGTTTTATAACTTTTGTATTTTGACAGGAAAATATTTTTCTTAATAACTCCTTACATTCTAAATACATTCTTCTTCATTGATATTTCAATTCTTCTATCCATCACGCTTTGGCAGATATTTATTTCTTCATGCCTTAACTAAAGAACAGGTGTCGGTAACCTTGTAGTTGTACTGTGCTAAGCCAATCTACCAACTACCAATGTGTGCACACAGTAGGACATTTTTTAAACAATTCTATTCCCGTAATAATACATGAAGAATTAGAAAATAAAGGTCAATAATTTAGATTTGAAGTTTTATTATACATTAAATTTGTATCACTTAAAGATATTTCTAAATATAAAAATAAAAAGTGTAAAATATAACTACTTCTTCAACACGATAAAAAAAATTTAAATTGTGCATCTATTATATATATTTAAACATATTTATTTAAAAAAGAAATAGAATAACATAAAGCATAAGCATTTCTCTTCATTAAAGTTAAATAGAAGATAAATAAAAGTTTTAATACGAATCTAGTGCTTGCACCACTCTACTTTCATGTTGCAAAATCAAGGGTATAATTTGTAACTTTCAGTTAGACACAATTCTGAGCATTCAGTTGGTAAACAATTTCTTTGCAGACAGGAAATATGTTTAATATAAAGAAAGATTCTTACTTTGATATGTAAAACTAAAAGCGGAAAACAGAGTGAAACAATTAAATCTCTCTAACAACGACATACAATAATTTACCAAACAGCTGTAAATTTGTTTTTAGAGTTATTTTTCAGATTTTTTCGTAATTATGTAAATGTCCGTAATTCACAAGATGTTTGTGAAATATGGTCCAATACAATTTATCAACTTTCGTCCTCTCAAAAATTGACAAATCTGTGGAGTAGTGCAGTGTGCCACCTAGGATTGTACCACGTGTCACATGTGGCACGTGTGCCATAGGTTGCTAACCCCTGCTCTATACCTTTTGTAGTATTTTATATTTTAGTTGGAATGTAAATTAAATCTCGTTACAAAAAATTAGGACGTTAGTTTTTATTTTTAGATGCTAGTTTTTATATGTATGGTTTTATATTTTCTATTTATTCTAAATTTTTCAGAGATAGTTTACATTCATTTACTAAGTTTTATTATGTAAATGTGAAAAATAGCTTAAGGGAACTGTAATTTCTATTTTATTATATAACGAGGTTAATAGCAGGGTAAACTTGGAAAATATGGGAACCAAAACACTTAATGGAAAATATACCACACGAAAACACTTTCCATTTTTTCGAAATAAAGATATTTCAAATTTTAAAGTATGGTCATTCTATTAGCTTATGAACAAACTTCTAGCTCTTGTTACTATGTGTATAAAAAAACTTCAAAACAAATTCTGTAATTGCCCATCTCTTCATTGATCTTTTCCAAACACATAAGATTTTCCAATCACATAAGTAAAATTAAACCTTTGTTTATGAACAAATTGTATCATAAAAAATGTCAAAGTTTTTATCTATAAATTAAAAATAATTACATTGTAAAATTCAGATAAACCATCAAATTAACACAAATTATTACAAACTTAAAGAAAACAACAGTCAGTGAGGATTTCATACGTTATACTCCTTACAATATCAGGAATGACCCTCTAACTGGACACTTTCCTCATAAAACCAGGATGAACAAGGCCACAACATTGCACCAATTCTTGTCCTTGATTTTCATTATAATAGTTAAAGCCACAAACAGGACAAATGTAGGATACATAGTGTTTGCTGTTGCTCTACGTTTTGACCGTACGCTTCTCTACCGTACGCCTTCAACTCCGTTGGCAACTTTCGTCTTAGTAGCCAGACCTTCTGCGCTTGTCAGCTATCTTGCAAAGTATTTACGTCTTCAACAATTTCCATAGGTTATTTTCAATGTTCGAATTGGACTCAGCTTATAAGGGTTGACATCTTCTCTCAACCCCGACTAGTGCTGGGGGAGGAAGGGAACGATGACTCACCATATTATTTTTCAACTATTTATTAAACGCATAAATTATTAACAGACAGAATTCTATAAATTCAAACTAGATGAGATGTTCCTAATATGAGCAATAGGAGTATAAACAATGAGAGGCGCGAATTATGAGAAGACTTCTTAAATATTGATCCTCCTTTATTAGGATCAATCCACTGCTCTAAATATCTGAGTTATAATTTAACTATGGTGAAAAATCGTCACTTTAAAACCTTCAATTATCTAATAATACCCGATCGGTAGCAATCTCTCCTCCTAGTCAAGATTCTCTATATCTTAATATCTCCAGCTTGAAAACCTAGACTATATATATCTGACCTAATCTGCATATCATGGTTGCTTCTTCAGAGAGTTCGCTGCGATTAAATTCGAATTGATAGACTAAAGATTTCCAAAGAGGATTAGAGGATGGACGCGGATAGATCCATCACAAGCTTCCCCACAAATGACGCTGCTGACTGCGAGAATTCAGTAGGGGTAATAGATGAGCCATGTGCTGCTGTAACTTGGCCAAAGTTATAATAAGGAAGAGGCTTATAAAAGGAATTCAAAGGACGTGTAGGAAGACAGAATAATCCATGAGTATGTTTGGAAAGCATTATTTCCTCAAATTTTGGTGCCACCCATATTAACTTTAATCTTACTGCCTATATTTGCTTTCATGTCATTATTCAAGTTTTGGTATTACTGATGTAGAAGGGAAAAAAATCGTAACCACCCACTCCCACCAGGGGGTACTACACTCACATAAAGGAGGTGGGTAAAGATCGGCCTTTTTTCGCCCAACATAGTCATGAAAGTTCAAGGTATTTATCGGGGAGCTATGTTATTATATTTATGTGAACTTTAGGTATTGATTTTTACTTTTATTCCAAAATAGTAAGAAATAAAATAGCAAGTGACATAAAAAAAGTCATCAAACTTGGCAAATTCGTTAAGTTTTGTTATTTTAAGGGCTTTTTCTAATTTTCATTAAAAAACTGTTAAGCGCTTTAAACACCACTATATTTTTTGGTCTCCCAAATACTACAATAATAAGGCTTTTGAACTGACGTTTATTTGTTTTGGTGCATCGAGCGCGTTGATGTGATACGAAACAAAATAGCTTGCCCGCGAATCTGTCTGACTGATCGGTTGGGCAAGAAAAAGGGTGATATGGACTTGTTAAGTGACTCTGATCTTCTAGATTTTCCACGATAAACATAGAAGGAGCTACGATATTTAACTCTTTGGATATTTCACCTTAAGCAAAGTCGATGATACACTCACGAACACTTTAATCAATCGGGGCTGTACTCTCTTTAAGTAAATCGAGAAGCTTCCTCAGTTGTTCGACTCCAGTTGAGATCACGACACACAAGTTCAAGTTCTAGACATTGAATGATATTCTCAGTGCAAAGTTGGTACTAGAGTTGTTGGCTGCTGTGCACATGTTGCATTTGTACTTTGGTACTTAGGATACTGGCGCCATAATCACAAGATAAAAACACAAAGTTTTGGATATGCTGATACACTTCTGCTACTGGATGGTCCAGTTACGATTCAACCACTGAAAGTGAGAAGAAAATATAATCGAAGGCATTTGTTACAAATAGTTTAACATTCTTATTTTTTTCCTGTATTCTCTATTTAATAAAAGATTTATTTGGAAAAAAAAAACCTAACATTTTCTCATTTTGACTGAGTATTAGTGTTAAAAAATACGTAATATGAATTTACCGATGGACGAAAAAAGGCTGATCTTTACCCACCTTCTTTGTAACCATTTATAGGTTTCATATAAAATCAATTAATTTTGTGCGTTAAATCTTAAGTAAGATAACTAAAATATAACAACAACTCCAGTTTGAAGTATTAGGTAGCTGTACTTACATTAGAAATGGTCTGTTTGCATTTCTGTTTTGAATCGTACAACTAGACAAACAAAACACACAGCCACCATGGTGCTTCAGCATTTCCAACGCTGCAGTACGAATGCGCCAACTCAAAACCATTACGTATATTATAGGTATTTTCTTAAATGTTCCCATAATATCTGAGTGCCCATATTTGCCACGTTTAATCTATATACTTTCAACGAATTATAAGCAGAGTATTAAGGATTGGTTTTTATAAGAGTGTAGCCCTGAAATGATTATTTTTTAAAAGTACATTGATAGAATTAAAAAAAGCTTTCCCTTTTGATTACTTCCCTTTGATTACCTTTTGAACTTATATTATAATTTAGTAAAAATGATGCGTAACTGTGTGTTCGTGCACAATAAAGCCTTTTTAGTATGGATCTGATTTTTGCAGTACAGTAGAACGTCATTCATCCGAACGTTTATTATCCGGAGCGCCAAATATCCGGACCAAAGTCCGGATAGCCACGCATCCGGTATAGTGGTTAGCGACGCTGATTGCGGTGCTGTAGGACCTGGGTTCGAGTCCCGGAGAAAGCATGGATGTTTGTGTTGTAATTCTTCCATCTTTCCTTTGTGTTGTAAGCCCCATGTGATACATTGTGTGGTGCACGAGGTTTATAAATGGTCTCAATAAAAAAAAGAAAAAGAAAAAAGTTCGAATACACGTTTTCGAACAGGGCAATGTGCTCAATAGTTGTTTCGCGTGAGGCCAAAAGTGACGGGAAACAACAACAACGAAAGTAGCAAGGGTCCATCAAATGCTGAAACGTTTCTGCGTTAGAGAAAACTTTAGAGTGATACGAACAACAATCAGAGTGCTGTCCTACTCAACTACTGCTGCTGAAGAGAATCAGAGACCTTGCAGCAAAAAACCGAAGATGTACGTACTATGGTACAGCGAAAAATAAGTAAGTATTTTCCACAAAAAGGAAAAATTTTGATATTTTGCACCTATTTTGCTTTTTCTTCAAGTACGTTTCCCGCATGCGATGATTTTCAATATTCGTACAGTGTCCGGTTTCATATACTGCATGAATCGCATTCGGCTTTCGGTTATCCGAACAATCGCGTATCCTAACGGTGTCTGGTCCAATTGATTCGGATAAACGATGTTCTACTGTATATATATATAATATATATATATATATATATAATTTTTTTTACTTAAATTTTCTTGAGAGGGATTTTCTTCAATATATTACGGTTCAATACCCTACTGAAATTAATAGCCCACCAATTGCCCTCGTGCAGCTTTGTAGAACGACGTGAATATAGCTTTTGCTCTAAGCCCTGCTAGGCATCGTAATTCTTTATATTTACCCACCAAACGGAAAATACAATTTTAAATGCAACTTTAATTCCAAAAGAAGCATTTCTAAATTTTTTGACGAGATTAAACAGTATTGCATCAGCAGATAGATCCAGCCTATCAGCGTGTTAGAATTAGGTAATATGGGAGTTCTCGAAACTGCACATAAGAATGGCACTTATTTTATCCTATTAGAATAATGTATTATATCATGTAAATTTTATTTTGTAAATAAAAATATTCCTTGTTTTTTTTTCTTGAATGAAATACCTTAATTGGAAATTTCTGATACTCGTACATCTTTCAAAATTTCTTAGTCAGTGGCGTAACATAAGCCCCCGCAACCCCCGCATCTCAAAATCCTAAGGGAACCAAAGGTTATGGTTTTGCAATCCTTTGTTAGATCCGACTTGAGGTCCAAAATCTGACTTTGCAGGGGGTCCTGATATTCTACGTTACGCCACTGCCTTTTGTGCTTCTTATTTTCCATATTTCAACCTTTTCCGAAACTTTTAAAAACTTGGAGCATTAAATAGATGAATATTCCAAAAATTTCAACATATTTTGAAGTAAAAAAAATGTATCGCTCTTTTCATATTATTTAGGCCAAGAAAAACATAATTTATGCAAAATGAAGTTTTAAGAAGATGAATTGGTTTTTAACAAGAGAAACAATTTAACCAAAATAGTATAATGATTGACATTGTGAATTGCAAAAATCATCGAAAAGCTGAATACGAATTCTTTCTTTTTACTATAATTGCATTTCTATATAAAACTAGCTTTAAGTTAAACATTGGCATTCACATAAACGTGGGAAACGAAGCATAAAAAGATCGAAAGGATGAATATGTAATACTTAATGTAAACTCTTACATTTGGAATTATTATGTTAATGATGAAATTTGGGACATTACTGTACAGATCTTAAGTTAAATCATCCGATAGCTTTGTTCTTATTTAAGTCTTACGGATATGAGTTAAGTCATAATACAAGAAAAAATTTTCATACTCTCATTAATAACATTCTTATTTATTTTAAACGTAAAAATACACAAAATGCGTTTATTCCAAAAAGTACTGAGGTTGCATTTGAAATTTCAATTTTATTTTTTCTAAATTCCTGAAATAAAACAATGGTTTTTGTTTTTAAATATAAAGACATACTCTGTCTTATTTAAGACAAAGAACAATAAGAACTAATTTTGATAAATCAAATTATTCTCTGCAAGCATTCTGTAGATATCAGAAATCAGAAGTCTTTATTTAAACATAAAATTGCTTTAGTTTGTAAGAAAAATTGGTGTAATAATATAATATTCATATCATACTTTGTAACTAAATTGTCGATGAAACTATGAAATTATAAAGAAAAAAAGAATTTTTGATATAAAATTAAATCTGGTACGTTAAATATTCGTTATTCTATTTATTAAAATGCAATTATTATTGGATTCTCAAAAAGAATAATAAATACAATTACATCTCCACGCATATCATTTAATTCTTTATAAATTTAAGTAATGACAAATTTAGAAAAAAATATTAAGTTACTTTGTTTTCTTGAATTATTATTTTATTCTAAGATTTAATTTTTTTTCTTGAATTATTTAGAATCTGAATATTTTATTCTTTTTAAATGATTATTTTTTCTTCAGATGAATTTAGTTATTTTAATGGTGCTCTAGGAAATACCTTTATTCACTTTTCATATTTTCCTCCCAAGAGTCATTTTTACTTATTTAAATATTATTTTAACCCGTTACAGTTATTTATTACTTTTAATGTATATTTTATTCATGAAATTATCTATTTACTTTGAAACTTGTGTTTTTACTTGAAACAAGTGCGAAGTTAGTTTTAAATGATTAAAAAATGGACACAATTTTTACATAAATTTACTTTTTGCGTATTACGAAAAGTTGAAAGGATAATACGCTTTTACTATTACACTACTCCGAAATATAATAATTCGGAATAGAAAATTGTAAAATAATACAGTTAACCTTAGATTTCATTTCGAAAAATATTTTGAAGATATTTTATTTTTTAATTTACTTATTCTTATATTTTATAAATTACTGTCCGGAAATTATCGTTATATCTGATTCACTGAAAAATTAACAAAGAAACTGTTACAATTATAACTATTCGAAAGAAATGGAGCATTGAGGAAAGCAATATGGAAAATAATATCTGCTTGATTATGTTTGCAATTTCTTTATTTATTTAATATTTTAAATTCAATCAGTTAAATAAAAATTTAAAACACGCTTTTACTGCCCTCACTTTTACACAATTTAAAAGATAAATTATATTAAAAAGAAACTATAATGGGAGAGAGAAAAATAATTTCAATCAAAAAAAGTCTATAAATACATATACCATAATATAAAAAAGGAATGTAAAATATCTAAAAGCTACAAATTAATAAAATAAGAATGAAAATTTTGATCATTTATAAGAAAATTCAATTTGTATTCCAAAAAAAATTACATAAAAATTATGATGAAATACTCAGAGACATTTCAATGACATGTAAATTACTACTACTATTTTCGATTAGCTTTTCCAGTTCTTCATGACAGAATTTTTATATTGCGAAAATGGAATAATTTTTTTTAGTGAATGTATTACTGCTTTTAATCACAAAAAGAATTGTTTTAGATTTATTTTTTTAATTATATTTTATTGACTTTTTTGAAATTGGCATGTAATATACAATTTCTATTTAATTCCATAATTTATTCAATGGTAGGAAATACCAAAAGAACAATCAGATGCAAAATCTTTTTGTTCATTGAAGTAAAATTGCTGAAAACTTCTTTTTTATTGTTATCAGTATCTTGTAATTATTTTTTTATATTGTCTTCCAAATGTACTCAAGAACTCCTATGCTACTTATATTGTGTTTTATCTTATAGGATTTCAATACATAAGTAATGTCTGAAAAAATATTCCTTAAAATCTTAGTTTTTATTTATTTCTTTTTCAATTCCTACTATTGGTTCACACTCTCCCTGTATATATATATATATGTGTATATAAATATTTATAAATATCTTGTTCAAATTTTCAATCGTTAATGAAATACATTTTATTCATTTTAAAACTTGTAGTAGATGACACTTGATTTTAATACAGTTTTTTCAAATATTAATTCATTAATTAAATTTATTTATTAATTTTAAATTTATTCTGCGTTATTTTTGACGAAATTGCAACTACAAAAAATGGCACACTCAAGTTCAAATTTTTTTTAAACTTGTAGTGGATGACATGATGTTAATACAGTTTTTTTCAAATATTAATTCATTAATTAAATTTTATTTTTTAAGTTTAAATTTATTCTGCGTTATTTTTGACGAAATTGCAACTACAAAAAATGGCACACTCAAGTTCAAATATATTTTTTTAAACTTGTAGTGGATGACACTTGATTTTAATACAGTTTTTCAAATATTAATTCATTAATTAAATTTTATTTATTAATTTAAATTTATTCTGCTTATTTTGACGAATTACAACTAAAAAAATGGCACACTCAAGTTCAAATATATTTTTTTAAACTGTAGTGGTAACTGATTTAATACAGTTTTTTCAAATATTAATTCATTAATTAAATTTTATTTATTAATTTTAAATTTATTCTGCTTTATTTTTGACGAAATTACAACTATAAAAAATGGCACACTCAAGTTCAAATATATTTTTTTAAACGTGTAGTGGATAACATGATGTTAATACAGTTTTTTTCAAATATTAATTCATTAATTAAATTTTATTTTTTAAGTTTAAATTTATTCTGCGTTATTTTTGATGAAATTGTAACTACAAAAAATGGCCCACTCAAGTTCAAATATATTTTTTTAAACGTTTAGTGGATGACATGATGTTAATACAGTTTTTTTCAAATATTAATTCATTAATTAAATTTAAATAACTAAAATAAAAATTTTCTCTGTTGACCTTAGTCGTATAATTGACTTAATTTTTTTTTAATTATTTTTTGTTTATCTTGTACACACTAGTGTGAGATTTCCAAAAGTTTCTGTTTAATCTAAAATTTAAATTCTGAATAGAATTCTCACATATATCTTTCTGTATTTCTTTATATTTCTGTTCCTTTGAAATAACATATTTGAAGCAAATAATTCAATCAAATTTTTTCTTTACTTTAAAAATTCAGCTTTTTACTACCCTGTGTTTCAATAAATATCCTTCTCAATGCGATATTTCTAGGATAAATATCACACCATTATTATGAGGAAATATCGCGTAAGTAGGAAAAGCGGGCTGTCTGAATATTTTTTAAGCGAAGAATTATCGACATCAAAAACGCTTTAGTGGGGGACGAGGAAAAATAATTATTGATGGAATATGTAGCAATAGATGGAAGATAAAAGAAATCACATTTTCGATGTACATTATTAGAAGCGCATGGGATTGTGGAGGTTGTTAACGCGTGCGAAGGTTAATGCAAAATATGCCCTAAAACACATTGTTTTGTTTGCTACGGTCCATAGCAGAAATCAGTCACCGAACTAACACAAAATAGGGCTTTAGCGGTTTCAAGAAATCAAGCAGAAAGTTATAGGCAAATTTTTTTTAAAAAAATGTTTTTCATTCAAATTTCAAATGAAAAATATAAAGTATAATAATGCTATTCCACAGCTATGTGTTTAAAGTATATTAATACTTTTATATAGCTGGAATATACTTTTATAATTTTTAATATTAACTGAATATTTTTATCTCTTACTAAATATATTTCTGGATATTAAAGTGTAGAAAGTTATTTAAAAATATCTAAATGAATGCATTTTTCATTTTTTTATTTTTATTTTGATGATCTAATTTCAATCAATGTTATTGATTTTTGCTTCTGTTTTTTAATCTTCTCGTTCTGTAATTATAGAGATAGTGCGTGTGCGTTCGTGTGCGGGCGTGCATTTATGTGAGCGAGTGAGTGAGAGATTAGCTGAGAGTAATATTTACATCAGGTGTGTGAGTGATAATAACTTACTGAAGGTAGTTACATCTATTAAAGAATATAGTAAGATACAGAGATCTCTCAAAAAAAGAACTTTTCAAACTGCAAAGAATAAAATTTACGTTTTATACCTTGTTTTTTACTTATATTTATTTAAATATTATCAAAAATGTAACCAAGATCAAATAAAAATTCAGTTTGACGTATGGATGATTGATTTTATAGGTGCAAGGCCTACATTTAAATAAGAGGAATCCAAAACTGCTTAATTAATGAAAAACTTGTATCTGTGACCCAGATAAAACTGTAAAAGGTGAGAAGAGGGTTGGAATAAAGAGAAGTGTCAAAAATAGTGAAAAATCGCTAGGACTCTCTGGGAGAAAGTAAAATCCCTGAAGCTCCCTATTGTCGCATTTCCCGTACTTACTTGAAGAAAGTAAGTGTCTGATTGAGTTTGATGTCCACCATTGCATTCCTTTTGCTAATTTATTTTAATTTTTATATCTTCCCTGCAAGGGCGATGTTTAGTTACCTCTGATAACTTCGCATTTTGTTCTTCAATTTGTTAACATAGAGTAACTCGTAGTATGTAAAGTTACAGTCAGTTGGTACAGTTACATCAGTAATTCGTTTC
Organism: Trichonephila clavata; assembly: GCA_019973975.1. Classification (NCBI taxonomy): domain Eukaryota; kingdom Metazoa; phylum Arthropoda; class Arachnida; order Araneae; family Nephilidae; genus Trichonephila; species Trichonephila clavata. Next base: position 8,443 of record BMAO01006283.1, on the reverse strand, counting down.
AGAAAAAGTTTGTTAAAAAATACATATGAATTCAAAGAAGCTTGCATCGTGTTATTAAATATCTATTTTAAAATATATGGGTTTTTTTTATCACAACGTAAGAGTTCAATAAACTTTTTCCTCGCTAATTTCATTTAATTTATTCCAAAATGTACCAGCTCTTTGGCAAGGCTATTTTAAGTTCATTTTCAAATTTAGCAAAGTTTAATTTTTTTTTAAAACGGAGGGTAAACCCTTGAAGAATGACAAAAATACATTAATCTTTTTCAATCTATACGGTTTTTTTTTAAACTTGTACTATTTAAATATTTTTTTTCAAATTCGAAAAAGTATCATTTTTTAAGTTCAGTACTTAAAATACATTTACTACTAATGTATGAAAATTAATGTTACGCCCTTGAATCGAATTTAAGTTTTACGTTTGTGCATTCTTACTTTTAGTTTATTTCGTGCCTATAAAACAATAATAAAAAATTATTATTTGACAGATATCTGGGACTTAATCATCTCCATTACGGTATTATTCCTGTTAAAGTATTATTTCAAATCTAACTTTTCTTGGATACCCCATAAATTTTAAGCAAGTAGTTTTATTTTCTGAAGCCCAGTGGCTGAGTGGTAGCGCATCCCGCTGCCACACCACAGGTCCGAGGTTCAAATCTCGGGCTGGAAGAAATCGACTCAGCCTTTCATCCCTTCAGTGGGTCGGTAAATGGGTACCAAGCTCTCTTAGGAGTTTAACACTGGGTTTTTTCACAGCAGACTGAGCACCTGATCAGAGCATATGGTAATGCACTTCGGAGTCCAAGGTCACACATACTGATATAGGCCCAGTAGGTCTTGACCCTCATGGGCTCCTGCACCACTGAATTAAGTTAAGTTTTATTTTCTTGCGAATGATTATTTATTTATACAAATATTAAAATTATGCTCCACAAAAATAAATTTTTGTGTGAAGTAAGTTCAGGACTCCCCCTTTTCTTTTAATCATGTCCAAAATTATGAGATGTACTTAATTATAGTTATATCTGAAACCGTCAGCTCCGGTGGGTTAGGGGCAGAGGCCCCGCTTCTTAAACCTAATGTCGCAGGTTCGATCCTGGCTGAAGTCGATAGATTTTTTTTGTGGAAATCGCAGCTGTGCATGTCATGTGATTATGTGGCATGTGAAAGACCCTCGAGTATCAATTTGGCCCTGGTAATCACGACAACGTTTAGCATCCGACGAGAGCTTGAATTATGTTATTCCAAGCGTCCGAATTCGGTGACGAGATCCGCTTCTAGATGGTGCCACCACTGAACTGGCTCTCACATTTGCGGACTCTCCAAAGGCTTAGTTGCTAATATGTAGCCCATTAGGGGAAAAAATATCTAGAACCTGAAAGAAACATTTTAAGCTCCACAAGAAGTGATGAACCTCCATGGGTGTAAGAGTAATACAATTTAATATTCGTTTTTATTGAAAGTTTAATTGCAGAAAATAACATTTTATGCAGACTGTGAATACTTTAAAATAGTTTTTAACCCTCCGATGCAATGGCAAACTTTTTTTTCTTCTGCAGCTATGGGTTTCATTCTTTAAAGTTCGTCAGAAATAAAATCATTCCATGTAACTTTTTATAGCTTCACGCTTCATTAGCCTTTGTCTTTTTCAAACTTTAAAGAAAATTAAAATGGACTCGCATAATGTTTCCAACAAAGCAATAAATAACAATCGAAAAAATAAATTCTATGTAATGCAATGAAGACTTTTATAGGATCAAAATCTCTTTGCAATTGGTAATTGCATAAATATTTATTTCTTAAATAGTCTAAATTTAACGTGTTTGGTATAAAAATGCATTCACGAATAATTTAAGTACTGTAAAGAAATAATTATTCTTAGGGGTTCAGGCACTTTTATAGGGAATTAGTACCACAAAAATGAATTACTATCTGAGATTCAAATTTCTGTAACAATAAGGCAAAACAGGAAGTATACCAATAAAAAATGAATTGAAATAATCCCCTTTATGCAAAAAAGTTGATAGTATTTATATATATTTTGTTTTTAACATTTATAAGCCCCGTGCACCACGCAATGTATAACACGGGGGGGGCATATAACACAGACAGAAGAAAGGATTACAACACAAATATCCATGTCTTCTCCGGGATTCGAACCCATTCCCTACAGCACCGCAGTCAGCTTCACTGCCACTATACCGGATGGGTTGCTAGTATTTATATTAAATGCTAAATTTTCATTCTCTTTTACTTTCTATCATTTTAAAAATTATAAAATGGTATAATTATCAAGGTTTTATTTTGACCTATAGACAGATTGAAGATAAAATTCATTTTACTTTTAGATAAAATTAGGAAAACTTATTCCACATTATGTGTTTTTAACACGAACAATATTTTTGAAGGTGTAACTAAAACATTGTTGAAAAATGAAAATCTTTTTCGCTTAAATGCTTCTGTTAAGTGTACGAAATAATCAGTCTGTCTGATAGTGGAATGCAATTTCATTTTCATTAATTATACGATGACGGAACTAATAATTTTTATTTTAGGGTTTCATGCAAGTTTTGCGTTGTAAAATAAATGCTTGCTGTTATCCCTGTAATGGGCTGTCTCGTAAGTTTTCCTTCTAGAAATTAAACTGCGTTTTTTTATGCACTTTCAAGTTTTTATTGTGTGATGGATCTATAGGTTCCTTCCACAAACCCTTTGGTGATTCCTTTTGAGCCATCATTCTTTCAACCAACTTTCTCCGAGGACAGGAAGCGTGATTATGCAAATGAAGTTTAATATGTATATATTCTGTATTTACGAGTTTTGGGAGATAGTGAAGTGAGAATTGAAGGTTAGTGAAGTGAGGATAGCTTGGATGTGAAGTGAATAGCTGAAAAGCTAGCAAACAGGCAGTAGTACTTATACGTAAACAGTGTACGACCTGAGAAGTTGGAATATTCGGAAAGCACATAGCTCCACTATTGGAGAAGTGTTTAAGGTCACATCTAAAAGAGTAAAGGATTGCAAGAGTTCCGGTCCTGTGATATTATTTCAAATAGAAGTTAGAGAGTTAAATTATAAGCGTGCTTCTAAATTAAAGTAAGCTTTGTATAATTTCTCGTAAGGATAGATTTGCATGATCGTATATATTATCCCCACGCTGTCTTGTCTCACCTTCGTCCTCTAATTGATCAAATTTATCTTAATTAGTTTTTTTTGTGTGTCTGTGTTGAATATAGAGATAAATAAATAATTGAAATTCATCATGTCGTCTGATCGTTTAGTTCCTCCCACACATCTAGCCGGGTCACAGGGAATAAGGAATGTAAATTCCTTATAATTGCCACCTTCTTACAGAAGAAATGTGATATGTGAATAAGAATTAAATAAAATAAAACGAATCGATGCAACGATTGGAAGGGTAGTAGTTTTTATGGAAAAACCTTTACAGTTAATCACAGCTATTTGTGGGCTTATTGTAACTAAGATATCCTGAGTTACGTCAGAAGAAGGGTTTTAGCAGTCGACAATATAAAATATTTGGAATATCTGCATTGGAGGCTTATCTACGATCCGATTCGTCCGCATTCTTGTTTATTTCTGAGAGATAAGTAATTTTTAATTATCATTGTTTCATCGCATGAGAAAATCTTTCAAACGATAATTAAATTATTTGATTAATCAGTAAGATTGATACATTAAGGTGAGTTTATTTTTGTGTTTGTGATTTGTTATGGTTGCGATACCAACAACTAGGTAGGATTTGATTAGATATCTATTTGGAACACAATCTTCTGAGTCAGTGTCTTAAGCTGCAGAGTTACCGTTATAAAAATCCAGCTTTAATCCAATTGATTCTTTGACAAAGCTTGGCGGGGGTTTTCTCAGTATATTTTTAATTTTGAAATACATTGACTAGTTTAATTTCAATCTTAAATATGATTTTGAGGGTAGGAGCCTTAATAATGTGGTCTTTATTACAACTCTTCAAGAATTTAGAGAATATTTTGTTGTTCATATATTACTTTGTAATATAAGTGCTCATTCGAAAGCAATAGTTACGTTTTCATCATAAAATGCGATGGAAATTAAGTTAACCCTTTTATAATCCCATGGGAAGTATACTTCCCAATAACTTCATTTATTTTCAAATGTCGATGGAAAGTCATTTCCCCACCTATGATTTATGCTGCTAACACTTCGGCTAACACGATAACTGACTTCTGTATTTTCAAATCGTAAAAGCGAAGGACGAAGATGATAGTTTCCTGAGTAACAAGAAAAATGTTCCATTTGGCTTACGATTGTCTAAAGTTGTTGACCTATGCTAAATGTACTTAAACACTTACAGACGTTGCCGTTTGTACTCTACTAACGTACGTAAAAAAAAGAACAAGATACATTTGTTGTGCTTGCTACGTCCCACTATGCGTTGATCCCTGTGTTCTGAAACTTCATGGAAAGTAATATATACAAATTCCTAATCTTTTTAATGAAAAATGTATTTTATTCATAATTTCTTTTGTGTGGATTTTAGTGTTTAAAATATACATTTATAAATATTATGTAATGCATGATAAATAGAAATACAACACATAAGATGTGTCCTTTTTTTGAGTAGCTTTCAATGATCATGGGAAACAACATACTTCCAAACAAAAAAGTATGGTCTTGAAAATCAAATTAATTTTAGGTATTAAGATCAATGGTTTTCTTTTTATTAACCTATCTCAATCAAAACATATTTGAACACAATATTACTAGAAGAAAAGTCACTACATAAAGGGTTAAATTACCAAACATAAAAATCTGCACATACAAGTAATTTGTTTCTACAAATCAAACATTCCGTAAAAAAAAAGAAAGTGTGGGTCATCAAGTCCTTCCTTAAAAACAAGGTTAACGAACACTTTTTTCCGACAAAATTATGGGCAACGCACTCTAAATGATATTTCTCGCAGATTCGATTCTTTCTTTTTTTCCTTCCCATTTGGAGCCTTGTACACGACAAAGCACCCGAAAAAAAATAAAAGAGAGACAAAGCGTTCCACACCATCACACCTAAAAGACAGGTGACCGTCATATTTCCAAAGCCTTCCTCGATCCCTCTCGTTCAAAAATCAGCAACTAGAGAAAGAAAAAGCGAAAGATTTTTTTTCCTTTTTTCCCCTTTAATGACAAGAGAAAGTGGAAAAACTGGGGACCGTTCCATGCTTATTTGATTTGCGATCCCGTGGCTTGCTTCATTGCCTTTTTACCCTTTTTGAAATGTTTTTTTGCTGTGTATTTTTTTACGGGACATTTGAGGAGAAAAATTATAAGGTGGAATTTCGTTCCTTAAGGAGTTATAAGGATATACTTAGAAGGGTTTAGTGGGTGATTAAGAGCTATTTTAATTGCACGATTGACAAAAACTGACGATTAACCCCACTATCACTTCATCACTTCATATCACTTCAAGTTTTTTTTTTTTTTGTATACGATTATTGATTGAAATCCACTATTTTCTTTTATAGATCAAACTCATAGGTTCCCAACCTTTTTTGAACTGGCGCTCCTTTTTCTAGTGAATATTTCAATACCGCCCCCTCCCACTCTAGAGAAATTCTACATAATACATAATGAAAACAAGAGTTAAGTTTTTAAATAAAATATTTTATTACTAATAGAATATATTATTTCTTTAATTTTTTTTGCTCCAATTTTTTACTTGCGAGTCTGAAATAGCTATTGTCACATATATATTTAAATGTGTAATATTATATATTGTTGGAATAGATAGGATATATATTGTTGGAATTGAAAACGCTATACTGCGTGTGAATTTCTTCATCATTTAAAAGAGGGGAATAGAAGTTTTATAATTTACTTGTTATAAAGACAGGCAGGAGTTTTGATGATACGAAGTAATTCATAAGAAGATTATTGCTTTCAAAGAAATATAAATTGACAGTTTCAAAAAAGAATGTGCTACGAAATAACACTTTAAAAAATCACACGTTAATTCCTGTTAACATATTAATGTTTCTTGGATAATATACGTAATGAGTGGACGAAACATTTTTCCTACTGCTCACAAAGACAGCACGTACACTACAAATATTAATATGCACTATATCATTCAAATTAATGTAGGTCTGAGTGTAATATAATCTTTAATTTTTTCATCCACTTTCCCGAACTACCGAAATATGTGAATTTGCATACATCGGAAATAGAAATGATTTAAATACATACAATCAACGTAAGTAAGCAGTATTAAAGTTTACTTTTGTTGGTACATTATCAGCGTGTTTTTTAGTCTTTTTTGGTTAATCTGCCCAAGCCCCTCCGTGCCATCTCAGCGCCCCTAATTTTCTCTGGGTCTCGTACTGCCCCCCTGAAAGCCTCAAACGCCCACAAGGGGGCATTATCACCCACGTTGAGAACCTATGATCTAACTGAACGCTGAATTAACCCCTTAACTAGTTTACTCGTACACCGTACGTGCTACCGTAAGTTAGCCACAATTGGTTTACCAATGCGCTGTACGGGCACTGATATTTTCTTCTTTCTACCTTTGATTTGCTCCTATTTTTAGTTCTTATAGTGAGATTATTAGTGTGCTAGTGTGTTCTTGAGAAATGTAGTGTGTTCATTGTACTGAAATACTTCTCATCCGGGATTTTATTTGTAGTGAAGGCGGGAATTTTTCATTGAAGGCGGGAATTTAGTTTCTTGAAACAATTCGATAAGGGATAGGGATTGGCAAGGCAAGGTGCCATTTGCTGCTTGGTAAGAAATGAAAATGGAAAGATAATCCAAAAAGGCGGATATTATCTCTGTCCTCATTGCAATGTAAGACTTAGTATTACACCATGCTTTAAATTGTGTGTACATATATATCCGAACTCACACAAAATCCTCAAACATTTGAAAAAAAAGGTACGAACATGAAATTTTTTGTTTGTATGACAGAAATTCTTTTAATATATATGAAGCATCCTTCATAACACGCAGAGTGTACTTATAAAAAGTAAACATTTATTGGTTTTGTGTTTTACATTTATAAAATAAAAAACAGTGGGAAAACTTTCAATTGAAAATTAAAATAAAATAATTCTTCCAGTTTCGCATTCTGTAAAATATAATACTTAGAGTTATATACAATAAAAAAATGTACATTTTTTTTAGAACATTTTGGGTAAAAACATTGACCGCTTAAGAGGTTAAGAATAATAAATTTTTAGTACGAAGGTAAGAATTCATGACTTTTTAAGAGGAATGGGATGACATTTAATTGGAATTCTTACAGGAATAAAAAAATGAATCCCTTAAATGTGGCTTTCTGTGTAGATCTGAAGAATTACGAAAACATCTCAAGAACTGTTTCTGTTGTGCAAAATGTAGCATACTTGTTTTATGAATTTGCTATTTAAGATAAAGCTATTTTAAAGAATAAATTAGTCATTACTAATTATTCAATAACTAATGATTTGTAATTTATCTATTAACGTGAAATGAAGATTTAATTGAAAACCTTTCAGAGTGCATTAAGGTCTCATTAGATCAGCACGAGTGCAGTGATAGAGTGAGCATGGTCACGAACATGGCTGGTGATATTTCTGAAGGGTCATGGGTTCAAGTCTGGAGCCGCTAAATACTCTAGAAGGGAGGCGTTTTTCAAAATACTAACATTGACGTTGTGTTAAAGTTTAAAGTACCGGTCCGCTTGAATGGGTTAAAAATATTTAAAATCCGTCATCATACACCTCGCGTTTGCTCAGCCCATCCGGTATAGTGGTTAGAGACGCTGACTACTGTGTTGTAGGGCCTGGATTCGAATCCCGGAGAAGGCATGGCTGTTTGGAAATGTATAGTGCCTTCGCGGCATGGGGGTATTCTAAATAGCCGTCGAGCCGTGAGTCCTCTCGTGAGGTTGGCAGAAGTGGATTAGAGGTGGGAGGCCCCTGACCACTACCAGGGTGCTCTCCGTCAAAATTGGGGTGGAAGCGACCCAAATCGTATCTGCAGGGTTGCTCAAAGTACGGCTAACGACAGGCGTACAATCCAGCCCAATGCAATGATCAATTTCGTGGGTCTTGATCTGACTACGTCAAACAGATGGCATTAGCAACAACAACAACAAAAGGCTATAAAGGAATAATGAAATCTAAAGTAACTTAAGCACCCTTAGGTTTTTAACTGTCCCCCATTTTCTTGATTCCACTAAATAACCATCATCATGTGGAGGAGTTGATGCACGTTCCATATGTTATGCTCATTCGTTGGAATAGTGCGGGAGTTTGGAGAATAGGGTGTCAACTGTGATGTCACCCTCATCACTTAATCGCTTATAATTACAAGGACCATTGTCAGTAGCACTCGCATTGATTAAAAATGTGACGTATTGGATTATTAATCAAACAACCATTAGAGGCTGCACGAAGTGTTATTGACCATC
>BMAO01006282.1:0-16563 GCA_019973975.1 Trichonephila clavata | reverse complement strand
CAATAGCAACTGGTATGTCAGAATGTCCGCTGACATCCCTGGCTTCTTTAGCTGCAATTTGCATACTCACAGTCTCTATGGCTGTGTCTAATCCTGATTCCTTTTTATTAAATATTTGCGATGGAGTTGGCAAATTCATAACTCCACACAAAATTTTAGCAGAACACTTACCTTTATCAATACATTTCATTGCATATGAAAGCCTAATATTAACTTAATAATTCTTAGTCTCTTTTCCATGACATAAATCGTATATATATCAGTATTTAGAAATGGTTCACCGAATCCACAAGTTTCGCAAGAAACTAAATATTCTGTGCCAAGCCATGAACTTTCAAGCTAAGAGAAATGTCTTTCAAAGATTAAAAGTTTAGGTGTGGCATTGAAAGAAGAAACTAAAATTGTGCGTGCGTGCGTGCGTGCTTGCGTGCGTGTATGTGTATGTGTGTGCGTGCGTGGTGTGTGTGTGTGTGTTGTGTGTGTGTGTGTGTGTGTGTTGTGTGTGTGTGTGTGTGTGTGTGTGTGTGTGTGTGTGTGTGTGTGTGTGTGTGTTATTCTTTTGATCCAACGATAAATTCATTTTTAAGTAGTAATAACATACGTATTTGAGTGTGTTTATTGCTGTAAATGGTCAGGGCTTAAAAATATTTCATTATTAATTTATCTAAATTGCAAATGATATAAAACCATTGATATGAGAACGGAACGAAAACCAATTGAACATTCCAAATTAAGGATAAAAATATATATGGTACAACTTACTAGCAAATAAAGAATTAATCCCTGTTGAAGCACACTCTTTTATGGTAATAATTAATAATTAATTTAAGTTTGTTTCTTTAAATGAGTTTCAAAAAACTCATACCCCATTTATGATTTTTTGAATCGTATATAAATATGCAATTAATTTGAAAGTAATTAAACATGAAAAGTGTACACTTTGACTTTCTTTAATTGACTCATCTTCTCAATGCAATTCTGTAATTATATATCAGCTTTTTTTCATCAAAATATTTTTTCTTTAAATTCTGCTTAATGCACTCATATTATAAAAATTAAAGCATTCATTTTAATTAGATATGACTTAATGATTGCATAATAAATTAGTTTTTCGCATTTAAATTAAACGGGGTTTACAGTATCAAAGATTGATCGAAAAGGCAAGTACGGATTTGATGAGGTCATAAGATATTATGAAATTACTTATTAATTACATAAAAGTGGTAATGTTTCCCCTATAATTGCATAAATTCAAGTTTAACAATCTCTGAAGAATTTATTATATTACATGCATAATTGACACTTACAAATAATTAAGAGTTCATTAATAAAGTACTTTAAATTCTTCATAGCAATCTATTCGAAGAAATTTGAAATAATTAAATATTTTCAATGTGTGAGGGAATAATAATATAAAAATGATAGAAAGAGCACGCTTATATTTTCTTGTTTTTCATGTACTTTTTTTTATTTATTGTAATCTAAGTGCATGAACATTTTTTTTACTTAAAATTTGCATGGATTGTACAGCTTTTTCCTGTTGTATTATCGTGCATCGACTTTAAAATTACTCTGAACTAGATTAAAGGAAATGCGAAAAATAGTCTTAAGAGGAACTTTACATCAACCTAAATTTTTTGAAATATTTTTCATTTTTAAAACTGCATATTGGCTGAATTGAAAATTTGTAATGTAAAGGGAAAAAAAGTTGTTGTCAAGAGAATACCATGAATATTTGGTAGTGTACCAGTTCTTGAGAGATACATATATTTTGATATTGATATTTATTTGCTGGGTTGGAAATATATTCAATTCTTATTGAAGTTTTCAGTTCTTTTTTTTTATTTTATGATATAGGAAGTATAATAAAGTTATGGGAATAACATTTTAAAATTTCTGCAATGGATATTGTTAATGAGATGTATAAAAAATTATTTCATAATACAAGGGGAAAAATCAAGCCTTTGGCGGCTAGTAGGTTTTTTTTAAATGTAAAATAGCTATCTAACTCTTAAAAATGGGTTTTAAAGAATTCAAAAAAAAATAACTTAAATTTGATAAAGCAGGTGAAGGCTGTAGAATTATAAACATCCAAAAAGAGGTAAGTAACAAGAAATACGCTTACATTTTAGTAGAAAAAGGCACTTAAAGGTATGAGTACCAGGATAAAAGGTAGAAATAAAGAATTAGAAAAAAAAGTCGATAGGGAGAGAAAAAAATTAAGAACAAGAATTTCAGTTAAAAAATTAGAAAAACAATTCAAAACCGAAAAAAAATTAAGTATTATAAAAGAGAACCGATAGATCAAAGGGGTATGTGGAAAAAAAATTATAAAATCATTTGTTAAAAGTAAAATAGCTGAAATTTGTAATTCTGCCTGACAGATTTATTATATGACCATTGCAATTTGTACCATAAGATCCAAAATAAAAAAAAAATCCGAATACTTAGAAAATAGAATTTATTTTAAGAGCTAATTCACTAAGCCTTTTGGTCGATAAAATAATTGAACGCGAAACCTAGTATTCTTTTAAAAAGTGGTCCTGGTTATTTACCAATAATTTTTAACTACCCATTATCCAACAGAAAGAAATCGCAAAAATATTATTATTACTGCAACATCGTCCAATATAGAAATGGTTATTTTTTCTTAAGAATTCTAATTAATTTAATGGAATTAATACGGTTACTCTAACAAGTAATATAGAAAAATTTGGTCAATTCCTACTTAGATCAACAAAAAAATTATATTTTAGTTACTTTTTATTAAATAGTTACAATTAATATAAATATGTATACACATATGACAGAATCACAACATTGAGTAGCACTTAATTTTTATTAATTATCATTAAAGTGTCGTATTGTCATCCAACATCCAAAACAATCGTGTATGTAAAATTTTATTTCAACTGAATGCTTTGAAACGTGAGGGGAAAAAAATTTTTAAAGTTTTGACCCAAATCGCTAAAAATGAAGTCAAAGTGGTTGAATCTTTACTCTTTAAATAATTAATTTCAGGAAATTATTTTAAGTAATTATAATTAGATTATTGTAATGTTACTCAAAACAATAGTGAATCGAAAATTCAGCTCAAATGAGCGCTTTAAAATGTGAAAAAAACAACCTTTTTAAGTTTTGACACAAGTCGCCAAAATAATCACTATATCGCCAAAAATGATTCCAACGTCGCTGCATTTGCAATTCTTTGAATAATTAGTTTTAATCAATTAATTTTTATTTATTATAGATAAATTACTGCATTGTCATCGAAAATAATCGTGTATTAAAATTTCAGCTCAATTGAGTGCTTTAAAATGCATTTTATTAACGATTGAAAATTTGAACAAGATAAATATAGAGAGAGAGTAAACTAATAGTAGGAATTGAAAAAAGTAAACCATTAGAAAAAAACGATCTTGTATCTAACACTACAGAAACCCCGTATCAAACGATACAAATCAAGGTGAACATTTTATAATTTATCTTTCAACTTGGCTAAATATTAAAGCAATTTTGGCGGGTAGCGAACCGATCAATACTTGCACGTTAGAATACGTGGTTATAGATGAATAAATATTAATGTTTTGAATCATTTCTGTATCTTTGTTGATATCTTTTTTTTACAAGAATAGTTCATCTATTTTATATGATCTATCATTTTACTTAAGCCAAATATAGAATTCAAGTTTCACAATGCTGTGTAAAAATTAAAGTTTTTATAAGTATAATTATATATGAGCTCTTAATATTTTGAGCTTTTTCTCAGTGAACAGAAGTATATCACAGAATAAAAATGGAAGCAATAGGGGAAATTGAATGGCTTATAAAAATGCTGCATATAAATTTGTCGAGTTTATTCATTAAATAGTATGCTATATGTTTCTGCATAAAACATACTCTAATCCACAAACAGTCTCTAAATGATCTTTAAAGTTTCTGTATCAATCATTTATGTAACATTTTATAACTGAAATAGTGGTATAAATAACACATACATATCTGGAATACTTTTAATATGAAGAGCATATTAATTATTTTTCACATAGTGTAAGATAATAAAATATATTAACTAAACAAAATCAACTTTTCCAAAATGTTTCCTTTGTTTCTCATCAGTATAGTCAGCTTTAACATAATCTTTTACAATTAAAAACTAATATAAAAATTGGACACTACTCATTAATTTAATACTTGTTAGCTTATTTAACAATGTCTATAATGGTAATGCACTCGTGTTTTATAAAATTATTTAAAATGTATAACATTATTCAAGAACACGATTTAGTCATATTTTAGAGCATACAGATTACTTATTATGCTTTTTTACCTCTTTGAAACAACTTAGTAGAAGAAAATAAAACATTTGTGTTATGGTAGAAATAATTAAATCCAAAATATCCTCATTTGTGGAAAATTAACATAGTTAAAGTTGTTTTGAAAGAACCAAAAAGTAGAGTAACAAAAAAGTGTGATTTTTAGAGATTGTTTTATATATAGGCGAGACTATTAAAATTGTATTTTTTATTGGTATTTAGACGAACAATAACAGGAATTAAAGCATAAAAAATTAAGTATTTTATTTACATTTATATAAGACTAGCTTTTACCCGCTGCTCCGTTCGCTTTGATGTCTTTAAATAACTGTCAAAGTCGTAATCATTATCATTAGAAAGTAAATAATATAATATGGTAATTTTTTATTGCTTGATTGGAACCAATAAAATTTAAAAATTCTAAAATTGAGCTTAGTTTAAAAAAACTTAAAACGTAATTTACTATAATAATTAACAACAAATATTCAATAACTTAAACTATTAATATTTTAAAAATCGAAAGTATCTACGTTTAATATATAATTCCTCTTTAAAAGAACTCAAAACAGAATATTATTCTAAGATGCTACTGTATACCAAATTACATGTTCTTCCGTCAGTTGCAAATATGTGAAGATTTGGGCATTGGATACACCGATCAGGTTACATATAATTGGCCATGGGAAAAACATTGCTTTTTTAAATGCACCCTGCTACCTGAAATGTTAGCTTTGTTAATAGCAACAGTAAAACTGAAAGTTGAACTTGTTTGAATTGAAACGGTAGGTCAGTGGGGATACTTGGAATTCGAGGTATGATAACACTATCCCTTTTCATGACATATGTTCAAATGTTGGTACCAAGTATATTCTGCATCAGTTTTGTGACTATGTTCCTTTACATAGTCGAGGAGCATCGAGATTTTGCATAACTGGTACATTTAGGATAAATTATGTTACTTGATGTTACAATGCATAAAATCGTACTTTAATTCTCAAATAATTTCATTATCGAATCCATTTCCGTCAACACGTCTAGGCTAATCATTCCAAAATCATGTAGCTTCTTCGTAACCATTCTGAAAACCTTTACTGCGTTTCATTGTAGATGTGTTCATTGAAAGGCATATTTGGTTGTTTTTCATCGCAAAATATCTTCCGCCATGTAGTCTTTGTACTTGTTCCGAAAGGTTTGAGGATTAGAAAGCCCGAAGATGAAATAAGTATTGTGTAAAGCTCCCTACTTTCCCCTATTTCGGCCAGTAACATTGTATGGATGCCTCCATAGTATATCTTCAAAGTAGTACCTCCATGTAAGACATCTGGTTCAGTATAAGTGAAAAATTTTGTGCAAAATATGAATATTGTATAATTAGGTTTAAAAAAAATCAAAGTAATAAATACTTTCAAAACTACTAAAGTAATCAAAACTTTTTATGAAACTGTCAATTAATGTTACCATAAAATTTTCAATATCACGCGCATGCAATTCGCTAAAACTTTATTTCGTTTCCCTCTTTAAAAAGTGGGAGAACATTTTCATTAAAATATCTGGGATTGTCGGAATAGAGAACTTCTTAGCCAACTTGGCGATATTACTAAAGGTTTGAGTTTGACATTTAACAAACGTAACGTAATAAACGTTAGACGTTTAATAAAAAACCATTTAAAAAATTCCTTTTTGTATAGATGCTAAATTACACTATGTTTCATTATTTGTTAAAAATGTGAGAAATTTTTTATTAAAATCCCATTGTTAACAAATGCACAATTTTGTGCCAACTTGGCGGGGAGTAAGCAACTTCAACGTTTTACCCGCATAGTTCCTGTTCCTGTAGGAATATTCAGATAAAATATATCTTATATTACTTGCTGATATTGTAGCTTTCCATTGGTGAAAGAATTTTTAAAATCGGACCAGAAGTTTCCGAGATTAGCCGGAACAAACAGACAGGCCGACAGACAGACAAAAATTTTAAAAATTGATTTTTTGATATAAGTACAGTATATACTTTTAAATGCATTTAGTAATAAATTAAATGTAAAAAACTTTTTTAAGAACAAGCTTTTATTTAAACGCGCTAAAAAGAATAAAATAAACTTTTCCTTTAAAACTTTTTTTACTATCAACTTATAACGTCATTACACAATTTATATGATATAAAAGCTTGTCGCAATATTTAAGTACTCATATTTACTTAGTTTGAATTTTTAAAAACAAATCATGTCAAGTTATTTATTTTACTTGTTTATCTACACAGGTAAATCTCGCGACAAGCTTTTATATCATATAAATTGTGTAATGACGTTATAAGTTGATAGTAAAAAAAGTTTTAAAGGAAAAGTTTATTTTATTCTTTTTAGCGCGTTTAAATAAAAGCTTGTTCTTAAAAAAGTTTTTTTACATTTAATTTATTTTTTACTTTTTAGTTATCGCTGGACAGGTTTCTCAGCCTGTTCAACTCATTGAACACTGGTTCGCCATCCCTGGTTTAGCTGAATTAATTCTCGCAAAATGGTATTAGACTAAAAACACAATTTTTTTAAATCCATAATTTTTAAGCAATTTTTTCAATCTTCATGCAGATTTTGGCTAACATTGTTCTACACACGAAAAAAAAAGGTTTAGTGAGATTATCTTCATAAATGACAAAGTTATTAAATGTTTAATTAAAATTTTGACTATTTTTGAAAAACTTAAAGAATATATTATTTATTTGAAATATTTTGAAGATAAGGGATGTATTTCTCTAACATATTAGAAGAAAATTTTAATTGTTTATTAAAAACTTCAAAAGGCATTTAAATATTTGTATTAATCAATAAAATGCTTAAGACTAAAAACGCATTTTGTAATCAAAAAAGAAAGTTTTATCAAATAATGATAATTTTTTGCTGGACATTGAATATCTTCTACGTAAGAATCTATTTTTTTTAATTGCTCAGATCATCTTTAGAAACTTGATTTTGAAAAAATCAATAATTAAATTCAAATAAAATTAACAGATTCTATTTGTAATTAAATTTAAGGACACGTGTCGTAGTGTGTGTTTAGATTACTGGTGATAAAATGAGGTATATTTAAATTACTCGTAGGCTTAAAATTAGAAAATTTCTTTAAAAAATTACTTCATTTTATTGTAAAATTATTTTTTTTAATCGAAAATATATTACATTTCTAGATAATATTTTCTCTAATTGTTTTCCTAGCGGATTCCTTTTTGATGGGTAAGATACATTAAAAAAATGATCTTTCCGATTCTGTAATTATTTTTTGTCTGAGTTTCATAGATTAAAGTTAGATAAATTATTTAAAGAATTTCTTCAATACTCCATCTTAGTTTAACTTGGCAGCGTTGAGAAAGGTATACAATGTACCAATCTACTTGAAAAATAGCTCTACTTTTTTGTTTTCAATTTAAATCCAAGGAAATAAATAGAAATTTGTATAAAAATTGCATACGTTGTAGAAATTAGATTGTTTTTACGTTGTAGAAATGTAATTATTTTTTAGACAAAGTTAATTAATACTGTCAATAGCGCAACGTTATGAAATTCCAGTTTGGCTGAAAACCGATTTTCGACGCCAACTTTTGTCATTGTTGTAACAATAAAATTATTACAACAATGCAGATATATCCAAGTTGGCGCCCAAAACTAGTTTAACGTTTTTAATTAATATCTTTTTAATTAATTGCAATATCGGAATATAAATGGTCAAAACATGCATTGTCATCCAAACTAAACGTGTATACAAAATTTCAGCTCAATGGGAGGAAGATATCAGCTTCAAAATTGAGTTGCAAGATTCCACCCGAACAAATTACATACATACATACATACATACATACATACATACATACATACATACATACATACATACATACATACATACATACATAAACATACATACATACATACATTGTAAGTTAAATAAAAGCTTTTAAAAAGCTG
Organism: Trichonephila clavata; assembly: GCA_019973975.1. NCBI lineage: Eukaryota > Metazoa > Arthropoda > Arachnida > Araneae > Nephilidae > Trichonephila > Trichonephila clavata. The sequence goes on along the minus strand of BMAO01006282.1, from coordinate 8,294 downwards.
CTAATTTGAAATTACAAACAGACACTTCAATTTTATTTATTTGTATAGACTATAAATTCGACTTGTTGAGTTTTAACTAATAACACACAATATAAATAATATGAAATACTAAAACGAGAAAACTAAATTGATTTGAAGGTGTAATAAATAATTAAATGATGATTACTTAAATAGAAAATAATAAATAGCTAAAATTATTATAAAATTCTAGTAAGTTTGATTAATGTTATAATTAATAGTTAAAATTATGACAAAAAACCCATTAAATTTGGATTAGATTTACAAGATTGGCCTATTTACCTTACATTGAAATTAAAAGACTCCCCCTAAAGTTCAACGCATGTTCTTAAACTACAATAATATCAATTAAATTGAATAAAAAGAAAATCTTCACCTAATTACTGACATTCCTTGGATGACATTGGTACTCGAAACTACTTTGGAAAACAAAACCCTTCCGTCAAGACTAAATAATTTGTGAATGATTAACTTTAATCTCTTTGACAAGTTTATATGATTTAAATAACTTTGAAAAGAAGTTGTTGATATTATCAACGAAACCCTTTCGGTATGTTTTTATTTATCGTTTTCGTATTTTAACTAAGAAATTCTGCAACTGGCAGTGATTGAAATATATGAAAAGTCACTTATTTTCATATTTTAATGAAAATTTTTTGAATAATTAAGTTAAAATCGATATAGGTCGAACCATCATTATATAATTTTATGAAGTCCAAATTATTTGAGTATTTTTAGACAATTCTAGTGAATCATGTCAATTTCGTTTTCATATACATTTATTTTCCTTTTACACACACCATGCACAGGGAATTCACTCAATCTTTAGATATCTTTTTCTTGATTAATTATACAACCTCCCGTTGTTATCTTATTCTAACTTCTATCTCCCCTTTCAAACAACATAACCGCCTACTCTACTTCAAACACTTAAATAGCAGTTCTAATTTGCATAAATCCTGTTTTCTTCACTGAGAGAGTTCTTCAACTGAAATCACAGTTAAAAAGATTAATTTTACCCAAGAGATTCATTAGCAGAATTTCGGATAAGCCGGTTACAAGTTAACAAAAACACAACAGAGACGCCCTCGTTTTATACCATACAGTTGCAACACCCATACACTTGTGCAGACAAACAATCCATCATCCATCCACTGGTTCATGTGATTTATGGACTATTACGATGTTCTTTTCAAATATAATTATAGAAAACATTGATTTTTATAGATAATACAATGCAAGTTAAATTTTCCTTTATTAATGATATTTTCTTTATTATACATATTGTTTTACATTAAGTTTCACTTTCAAAAAACACAACTGCAACAATGGCTTTCAAGCTATAATTAAAAATAGTTTTTTGCAATTTACCTTTTATTCATATTCATAATTGTAAAAATACTTTTATTTTCAACAGTATGTTAAAACAAAGAAGCTTAAGCATTTCAGAATAATGCCCAGTAATAATTCATAAATGTTTATCACCACATCAATATAAGTTTAAAAAGTTGCTTTTATTAAATTAATTCCAAATGAATACATTGCTTGGAATATTGATTATCTTATTTTGTTCCTTATTTTGAGTTTATTTCAAAACAGAGATATGCAAAATAATTAAAATAGTTTTTTTCATTTTGAAACATGAAAAAAAAAATCCTCAAAGGCTATCACATCAAATTACTAATTTGTCCCTATGATGCATTAAAATCCTTTGAAATTGTAAAAAGATAATATAAAGTTGAAATTCTGATGGCAACCATATTTTAATTATTATTTGTGTCAACGAAAAACATGAATAATTTATTTCAGTTAAAACTTTATTTTATATAATTTTACTCATTTGGTTATTAAATCAGTAACATGGTTTTTTTATTTAATTTTGCTTGACTAGCAAAACTTTGATCACAGCTTAACATTGCCTCTGTATATTCCTATAAAGCACTGATCTTTGTTGCAATGTTGATATCTAACCTTTTTTTTTATGAAACAATGAAAACTTTTATATTTGTTATTCTTCGAGAAAGTGGTTCTTTCTTTTAAACAAATTAGCATATAAACTAGCTAATCGGAAACATTTTCTCCTGTAAGTAAGGAAAAGATTCGTGTATTTATACACTGGAGTTCAATATTAAGAGAATTTACAGATTTGGTCACTTATCTATAGAACTATTGAACACATTTTAACGAAATTTGGTTTGTAAATAGGTTTTATTTCATTAAAAAAGAAATATTCAACTTATAATGCCCAAGTATTATCATGCGTATCCCTCATTGATGTCGGGAAGTATGTAACAGCAGTTGCAAAATAGAACAAAGCAAATGTTGCAATAGGCATCATTCATTCAGATAAACACATCTAACACTGGGGGAATTTATGAGTTTGTGTGTAAATTTATCCCACGCATTCAGCAACTCTATTTTCAGGCCTTAGAGGTTCTCGGAGGGTGTTGCAAGTTACAATTGCTAACCCAGAGCATCTTAGATATGCTCTATACGGATGAGGTCTGGAGTTTAAACTGCTTAAGACGACACCTATGATAAATCTGAATCGCAACAGATGTAACATGCATCATCCCTCTTTACGGTACACCTTTCAGTGGTATTAGGACTCAAAATCGCGACTCAACAGAAACAGCGCCAGCAACTAGTGTTACTGGCGCTGCAGTATGCCATAGCAACTACATACTTACCATAGAAATGCCAAAGTTTAGAATAATGAATAATTATGAAGATTCAATTCAGATTGTAATTGTTGAGGGGGGGGACTTTAAAAATTCTAAAGTGTCTGCAAGCTATACTTCCAATCTCATCAGAAAGATCAATTTGTGACGGATTTCCCCGCGTCCTTCCTCTAATCCTCTTGGGAACTCTTTAGGTTATCAATTTGATTCTAATCACAGCTAACCCTTTGAAGAAGAAACCGTGATATGCAAATTAGGTCGGATATATGTAGTCTAGATTTTCAAGCTAGTTAGAGGGATAGAAAGTGTTTTATGGAGATTGAGACATAGTCAGAATCTAACTAAGAGGAGAGGTAGCTTCCAATCAGGTATTATTCTATAATTAGTACGTTTCAGAGATTAGAGAGTTGAAGGTTTTAAAGGACGATTGTTTACCATAGTTAAATATGGTCATACCATATTTAATTATGTTTTATTTTCTATGTTTACCATATTTAAATATATTACCATAGTCAGATATTTAAAGAAGTGGATTGATCCTAAAAAAGGAGGATTGAGATATAAGAAATCTTCTCATAATTCGCATGTCTCATTGTTTAGTCTCCTATTGATCTTATTAGGATCATCTCTTCTAGTTTGAATTATTAGATTTCTGTATGTTGATAATTTCTGTGTTTAATAAATAGATTGGATAAATATTATGGCTGGTTATCCTTCACTTCCTCCCACATCTCTCGGTGGGGCTGAAAGTAGATCACGCCCTTATAAATTCAATTTATCTTGACAGTAAATTATTATATATTAAAGAAAGACTACAAGTGGTCTTTAAAGAGGACGTCTCAACACAGACTTAAATTCTAGATGGTCCAGATGCTGTTTCGCACTTACTTCATAAGCGTCGTTTAATTCAGTTTACCCGACATCAAGCAATTGATTCGATCTTGGTTTGAGAAGGTTTTATATTTTAAATGGGCTCACTTCATTGATAAGTTCAAGAGAAAACAAAATTTGGAAGCATACCAAGAAAATTATTTTTTTAGTCACTTGATGGGGAATTTTTAAGAGTAATTTTAAAATTTTAATTGGATATGCATCAATCTACGCATCTAGGTGAAGAACAAAAGTGGTTGAGGTAAAATTAATTGCAAACCTCGATTGACCTTTTTCAATAATGGAGAATGTATAAGCCTTTTTTTCTTTTCTTTTTTTAGTGTTGTGTTTGTTAGTGAGAAACAAGAGTTTCTGAACTTTCAGAAGCAACTGCATTTTATTTAACTTAAACATTTTCCATATTCTACTCAACGAAATAGAATACTTCTTTAAAAAAAAAGAATTTTATATGTTTAATGAAAAGAGAAAAATGAAGCATTTTTAAGAATAATTACAAGTTACACATCAGGAATTTATCATGTACTTTTAGAACAGTCTGACAGTTCTTCGTCGTAGCCTTAATAGCATGCTTGACACAAGAAGACAAAAATAGCAGAGAAATAAATTTCCTTAAATTAATCTCTAAAGAAATCAAACTGCAGTCTGCTAGAGCTGAGTATTTGCTTTGAAATCTTGGAATAAGAATAAACTTTTCCTTGAAATGACTTCAAGGTAGACAAAATAAAATTCGAATCTCAAACACATCTAGAAAAAATATTGCAAAAGATGATAAAAAGTAAATTGACTTTAAATTTTTGCTTGTCTTTGGTAAGCTTCTGTGGAAATTATAAAAGAATAGCTCTATACTTATCAGCATGAGGCTGCATGATTTCTGCATATTTATGTTTGTCTCATCGTATCAGCCTGCCTCATTTTGAGAAATAAGTTCGTAAGCAATTTTTACTCACCAAGGAACTATCACTTTAGCTATCTGTAAATTGTAGTTTGTCCCTTTTCAAATACCGGTTTTCACCGGTAACGAACTTATTTTAAACAAGAAATATAAAAAAAAAATTATGTCAATTACTACTTTGGTCAACAAATAAAAATTTTATTTTAGTTACTTTTTTATTAAATAGTTATAATCAATATAAATTTGTTTATACATATGACAGAATCACAATATTAAGGGACAAAACAAAAAGAGATTTCCATTGCAATTTTCCATTTTCTTTTCTATAAAGGGTGGACTATTTTTTGTTTGTTACTGTTTGTTCATTATAATGAAATTTAAATATTTTAATAAAATAGTATAGTAAAAAAGAAATCACAGTCTCAGAAATTAGACCAATTTTCCAATTCACGACCTTTGAATTATAAATCCAACGTGCTATTCATAGATAACGTATGCAATTGTGAAACTTGGTTCAAATTATTCCAAACCTTTCTTTGCGACAGGAAGTGGTTCTGATTCGTCGTATTAAATATACTATGAATAAAAACAACTTTCACTGAAGAAACCACAATTTTGTCGAAAGTTAACCTCGGATATTGAAGCAGGAATAAAACCAAAGACATATTCTATGGGCCACATATTCTATGTACTAAGATTTATAATCATCAGTAATCTATTTTTATAAAATTCTCTATAATAAAATAATTTTGCTTTAAATTGAACTTAAAGGGATTCATAGAATTATATGAAGTGTGCTAATTGAAAAAACCTTCGATATTTGTGAAAAATTTCTCGGTGCAGATTAGCTTACAGGAAAGTACAGTATCCGAGCCGTAGTCACTACTCTGCTTCGGTTTTCAAGAAAATCTTCGTGTTTTGCCAAATTCAAAAAACTTATTAAACAATAAAAACAAGACTTTTCTTTAAAAAATAACCTTGTGTTTGTAAAGTAATTAAATAAGATAATATTATTTAACAAAATAGAACAATTTATTAATGAATTTATTTTTAAAAATTTTGTTGCGAATTTGTAATTGTTGCTGATTTTTTTAAATTGACGATTTTAAAAATATATGCTGTCTATTTGGTTGCGTGGCTGCAGCGGACGTGGTTAGAACGGACATATAACATTTCGTGGTCTGAGTGGACACTTTGAATCTCATCGTGGTTAGAGTTGACACATTTTAACCCCATCTTAGAACAGATTCGATTATTAAATTACAAGTATAAATACATTTTTGCCAATAAAATTTAATTATTTGTATTAAATTGTTAAGATATTATTTTGCGAATACATTAAAAACATAGCGAAATGTAATAAAAATAAGAACTTTTTTCAAAATATTTAAAAATTAATAGTAAGTAACAATATAATGAAGGATATGAACGAGTTTCAGGAATTTTGTGGAAAACTGTATTTTAGAGTCAAATAAATATTAGAACATGTCGAATTGCCATAATATTAATTAGTTTCATTAATGTACGTAAAAATAAGTACTAGAAGTAAAATACAAGTAAATAAAAGAAAAATAAATACAAGTAATAAATACTAACTAACCTTTATTATAAAGGCATAGATATAATTTACCATTGGATTTAGTTACAACCTAGTTACAAAACGTAAAGATTTTAGACATTTTTCTAAATTGTTTGATGTTTCGAATTCTTTTAGGATGTTTTCAATTCTTATATCCAATTTTACAAATGTTTATTTTTCCTTTTTATTCCAGGATCGCCAAATTCTCTGGATTGCAAATTAAAAGACACTTATTAGTTAAAATATACTAAAAGAAAAACACAAAAAGTGTCGTTTTTTATTTTTATTACACTTCGCTATGTTTAAAATGTATTTGCACTATAATATCTAAACAATTTAATACAAATAATTAAATTTGATTCGCAAAAATGTGTTTGTCCTTGTAATTTGAAAATCGAATCTGTTCTAAGATGGGGGGGAAATGTGTCTGCTCAATCACGTCCGCTGTAGTCACGCCACATCTATTTGAAGGTTGCTCAAGTTTATCCCCCCCCCACACACACACAACACATACGTAATCTCTCTTTTGATAATAATAGGGAAATTTTTAATAATGTTTCTATTACTATTATCAATTTTTAATTGATAATAAACTATCTATTATTAAAAAAGATGAAAGATAATTTTTTTTACTCTCAGCATCAGAGTCGTTTTCTTTTTATTGCTTTAAATTTATAATATTTTAATTAAAATAATATTGTGTTCTATAAATCATTGATTCGAATTTAAGACAAATCTTATATATGGGGAGGGTAAATAGTTCTACACTCAAAAAGACACTGTAACGCCGGTGATAGAGAGAAAAGAAACGTGTCTGTCAATGAAAGATGTGGAAGAAATTTCGAAAAAGTGAATTTTAAAGACGTTAATTTAGAAATCACACACACACCAGGAAGTTTTGACCCCGATAAGGAAGGGACTTTCTATGGCAATATGTTATTCATTCGAATATGTCCGTGCAATGTCGGTTTAAATGGAGGGAAAGGAACCTTTCTGACAAGAAAAAGAAGTGAAAAACTTTCGAAACAGGAAATTTTAATGACATCATTATAGCGATCATTGACATCGTACGAGTACACACCCACACAGAAATTCTGGCGCCATGAGGGAAAGAGAAATTCCGATGGGATTAAGTTATACACTCGGTAAAAACCCGTGCAACGCCGGTTAAGCGGATAATAAAAACAAGAAGTCAAAGTAATTTCGAAAAGATTATTGGACATGCTGATTTTGTGAAGGAATGAAAAATTATAAAAGTAGAGAAAAAGCCTGTGCAACCGGGCATGCATCTAGTTTAGTACTATACAACTGCCTTAAATGGATCATATCAGTACACCTAAAGGCAGAGGTCATGACAGCAGAGGCCATGGCAAATTTTATATAAAATGGGAGGTAGGAAATGAAAAAATTTGAACAGTAAACATAGATTTGATTTGTAAAACCTACAATACGCAGTAATTTCAATTATTTTTAACACTAATTCAATATCAGAACTAGAATTGGATTTCAAATGGATAGGCCACCAAAAAATAAAACCCGACTTGATATTTTTGTCATTTTTAGAGTACTCAATATTCCTAATTTGATTACTTCTTAAATGAATTTAAATTTATCAATTCAGAACTACATATAAAATTCCGCGAAAAAGATCGAAGATAATTAATTTTTATAAAATTCAACGCAAGAAAAATAAATTAAGAAATCTGAGACATAAACAAAATATCGTTGTGATTAAGCATTTTATATTTAGAAAGCGTTTTAATATAGTTATATTCGATCTTATTATGAATATACACGCCATATTTTCTTTAAATTTTTAAATACGCCATTTAATATCTTAATTATAAAATCTTAATTTATAAAATAATAAAATATATTTTTCTAGAATATATCGTAACCTTCAAATCCTTTTTTTATATTGTTGTTCTTAAAGAAAAGCTTTTAACAGTACATTTTACAAAATCGTAATTAACTCATTATATTATGCATTTTTAAGATCTTGGAAAATTTTATTTATATATGGATAAAATTAGTTTTCTCTTATTTATTCAATAAGCAGATAATAAATAAAAGATAACCTTAAACTAAAATATTTTCTCACAAAATATATCTAAAATTAAAAATGCTTCTGGTTCTTTTTTCATTGTTAAATAATTACACAATATAATTAATAAAAATAATCCTGGTTTTAATCCTTTTATTGCTATCATATTTACGATGTACAAAGAATCTT